>CAHIKZ030000147.1:1965000-2060000 GCA_903632075.3 Acanthosepion pharaonis
ATTTAAGCTTGTACGTGATTATAAACTTAATAAAATAGATAAAGGCACATAAAATAATGATGGTACTAGTGCAATTTTTATACATTAAGTTATACATTTCAACATATATTATGGCGAACACAATTTCTGTCAAAGTGTTCGACAGTTATCTACAGAAAAATATTGAATCCTATAATATATATTCATAATATTTAGCGGAGGTGGACTTGGAAATTCGTGTTTTATTTTTCGTCAGGTGTCGGATAAGAATACATATTATATGTACATAACTTATATAATTAATACAATTAGTTGTATCCGACACATGACGCCTGAGAAATTATGGAACACCGAATCGACCTTCGATATGTATTATGAACTTATATTTAAAGTAATAGAGTTATGTAGAAGTAACACTTCTCTATGAAGAGTAATGAAAGATACTTTCACTTCAGGCAAATATGTGTTTCATTAATCATTTATTTTCCAAAAGATGAAAAACTTAGGGTTAAATATCATCTGACAGAATCCAATATGTTTATTCTGTCTAACGTAAATGAAATCAAGTTTTATCCATTTAAATCTTTTTATTTTATCAAATGAAACCTATTTTCAATTATTCATAATAAGTTTCTTTCCATTTCGTCTTCGAGAGAAAGGCTTGAATATGTTTACGAGAAGAAATTTCTATAATATATCGTAATAATTTTGTCTCTATCTCGTCTTCTTGATATTATTTCTTATAGCAACGTCCTTGAAAGTTAATTTGCTGGAATCAACTGCTTAATTAAAATTATATTACGTGTTTTATTCGAAATAAAACTCCAATATGTCTCAATTATTTTATCAGCATTAGCGTCTGCATTTCTTACTTTCATGTTCAATGCATACACGTATATCTATCATGTGATTCAGTCTTTCAGGATTATGCAGTAAAATCATTGCCTGTTTCTATTGCTTTTATTACGGTAAACATTGCATTTTGTATAGAGAGATTTTTTTTGTAAAATTTAGTAGTGAAGGATGTACTTTTTTCTGATTTATCAATTTCTCTTTTCAGTACTTATTCAAAGACATAGCTTGATTTCTCTTTCAGATGGCAACTAAAAGTATGACGGCAACATATTCAAGAGAATTGCCCCGAGCTCTCATACATTAAAAACAAAGTATAATCTGAAATTAAAGTAATCGCCGCTGTCTTTTAACAATCTTAATAAATAACCCGATCATGTTAGTAGTCAAAAAATGTCATAACTTATTTAATGATGAAATAATATATAATTTAAATATTTCAGATAACCTTTTTTAATCTTTAAAGCATTAATTAAATTATTTATCAATATTTAATAGTAGAGTTATTTTATAATTAAAACTACATATTTAAAAGTGTAATAACATGATAGCATTTTAATTACTATAAAAAATAGTGTTTTAATATATATTTTGTTTGCTGCTATAAGCCATGATACACATCTTATTTACTTCTAATCATAGGTTTAATAATTCGTGCTGTTTTCGAATTAAGTGTCAATTATAAAAGGAATGAATGTTTATAGGGCGTTATGAGCACGAAATGGGAAACGGGCGGGCTGAGTTCAAATTCCTGTCAATTCTGTTTCATTCGCTTCACTTTAATTCTCTTGAAAAAAATGCAGCAATCTATCTATGAATAAAATAGCTACGTTGACAGGCCTCTCTTAAATTGTCTGGTAACCAATATGGAAATAAAACTCAGAATATAAAACCAGCCTGGAACGAGATGGATTCTCTCATGTCATCTTTCTCTAGACATACGACGGCTACGATCCAATGAATCCAATGAATTGAAAACAAGCAACATAAACTGTTACTTCCACAAAGGTCATCAGACGCACATGTACATAGAAATTAAATTGATCACTATATTGTTTACCGTATTTTCTTGCATATAATACGAGAGTTTTGGGCACCCCGAGGTGGTGTAATGGTTAGCAGGCTTGTCTCGCTAGAACAATTAAAAATGAGTAGTAAGTTCGATCCTCACTGGGTGCCCCATACTTTTGATTTTGTGCCTCATCTTAGCTACGCTTAGAAAATCACTATAATACGATAGATTTTGGACGGTACCTATAGCAAAAAAATGGTGGTCGTCGCATACAGAAATCTACATATTTGAAATAGCAAAATTTCAAATATAATCAGTTATCAGAATAGATAAAATACAAAGTAGGCAGGTATCTGTCTATATTTCTGAGATGCGGTATTATATACACTATACACATGGCACGTTGGGTAATAGCGTTAGTTAGATCCAGTGACAAGACTGAAAGCGTGTGAATTCAATACCCGGTTAAAGCAGTGGAGAATTTGGAGAGGGGAATTAAACAGGAGATAACTGATAACTGACATCCATTAAACATGGAACGTAGAACTAGAACAGTCTACCCCTGTGAGCGAAATAAAGGGTTTAGTTCGATATTTCATCCACCTGAAGAAGGCCGGAGTGTACAACGGCCGAAACGTTGTCATAAATATGGCGACAAAGATGAGGACAATAGTCGGAATACTGTAAATAAAGTAGGCAGGTGTTTATAATTATTTATAAAGGTTATTTTATATGTCGGCAATATTTGTTCTTTGAGAATTTGTAATTGAAAGTCATTATTTCTGAAAATTCACCGAACGTGATTAAAAAAGTTTAATAAGGTGAATGCCAAGATCTATCATGTTTTGATAACATTAATATTACACCTTGACCGAAAATTAAAATAAAATATGTTTTCAAAGGAAATTAGGAGAAAAGACATGCAATGGTTAAACATTCGGTTCATTTTTATTTTAATATCGTAGAAAATATTTTAATGAAATTTAAGTGTGAAAATGAGATTTTAATGGATAATATGGTACAACTTTTGAAAAATTTATGCATAGGGATGCCTGTGCTACGGGATCGTATTATAATAAAGAATAGCATTTTTTCCCTTATATTTCTTTCAGAAACACAGTGTTGTATTATGCCCAAGTTGCATTATACACAAAAATAATACGTTAAACATGTGATACAATGACGAATTAAAAATATCCCGTGATAAAAATAATCATCTTCTCGTGTAGCTGTGATTAAATTTAAGTCTTTGAGTGTTTACAGTAAATGCTATCACGCGTATCTTCTTGTGCATTATTTAGCTAACTTTATATCCGTTGGCGTGTTGAACATCCTAATAACTGATGATATTCTTTCAAATAAATCCGCAAGCAAAATGAAACCAATCTTTAATGGATGCTGTATTGATTGATATTATTCCAGTATAAATACACTTAGTGGACATATGTATAAGTTTTAAAGGCGGAGTTAAGATTTTATAAAATTTATGACGTTATGCATTTCTCAATAAAATCGCTTGATACCATAAAAGTGACAACATTTATTTCGTTCCTTAACTATGTAGTCTATAGTAAAACGTTTACAGAATCTGTCAAAACTAATTTTTATTCGTAAAAAATGTAGTAGCATTACTTACACAGCAGAATATATGCCAGCGTTTTATCCAGAATTTTATGTATGTTAGGCATATTATCATAGAAGAACAATATCCGACTGCTTTTCAAGGCTTATGATGATTTTCATATCTTTAAATTGTTTGAACCACAAAAAGGGAAGTTACACAGATGGTTTGAAAAGTAGCAGTTTGAAGTTTATGTGACGCGATTTAGAATTAATTATTCCAACTCCATGATTCACTGTTATTTTGATCTAGTAAACATATAGATGGGAATCCTTTCCAATGTGAAAACTATCTTTACATACAACGGTCATTTCAACGGCTTCTCTCACATATTTTTGTAAGGCGATAGCTCAGTTTGTAATCTGACAATTGAAATATTCGTCAAAGCCAGAGATTATAGTGATCAAAATTATTTTTTCATAGTTGATCACTGAACAGAAGAAATTCGTAGAATTGGAAATAGCGCGAAGCATAATAAAATATGTAGAACTTTTCACGATTTTGCGTATACTGTCCCCAAAACATGGTTTTACTAATAACACTCTAACATTAGAAATATGATGAGGATATATATCAGTGTTTAGTAAAATGTGACTTAACACGAATTTTGGATAACTATGTTTTAGTAGGATTCTGGATATTTTCAGTTTGTTTTCTTAAATCAATATTCTGTGTTATATGTAATGTACTATCAAATGTGTTCGAATATTTAGCAATTATACAACATAATTTAATCATGAATTAATTCATGTATTCTCAGAATCTGACATATTAATCAAATGGTTTCGATAGAACAGTTATCTCTCAAATACCATTCAGTGGATAAATTCAAATAAAATGACCAAATAATTACTAAAATAAATTAATACTTCTTTATATATTCATTTGGTACTATTTTCCACTGAGCTAATTTTCTTAATATGAAAGATTATTTTCTCATTCTAATTTGGTATTGCAATCAAAAGTAAATGAAGAAAATTATTTTAATAAGAGAATTGCACATAAAATGGCACAAATAATCAAAAGACAAAAACGAGTTTAATATATCATGGGATATACTGTAATTTTGAAATATAATTTAAATTTGAAATGATTCAGTATATATATATATATATATATATATATATATATATATATATGTGTTGTGTGTTTATGTTTTTATATATATAACAATTAGTTAACGTGGACTCACAAAATATTTAATTAATTTTTGCCTAATATTTTGGATTTGCTCAAGCGATTAAAGCTAAGTGACTGATTTAGGTGATAAGAAACGTGTTTAAATATATTTATTTAAGGAAATGGATATTTTTGATAAAGAACTAAAATTACCAGCGATTGTGAAAAACTGAACGGCCGGTAGTTGAAGACTTAAAAAAGAAATCGTTGAGGAAGAGCAGAAAATTATTATTTTTTGCCTAAAGGTTAAAAAAAATATCTGCATGTTGTTCAGATTTTTCAAAAAGAAAAGAATAAGAACAAAGATCTTTTCAAGGTTTTCTCGTTCTTAAAATAAGTTCTGTTAATTTCTTGAAATGTTTATCTTCAGAATTTCTATATTTGTCTTTCCTTTTATTCCAATAGTTGTCTCATTGTTATCTATCTAATTTGTGAGATTTCACTTCATTCATATCGTTATTAAAATATAGAATTTCCTTTCTTTCTTCTAATAAAGATTAAATCTCTGTAGTTTTCCACTGTTTCTATTAACGTCTGGAGAAAACTGCATTCCCAAATGTCTTGTCTCAAATGTAAACTCGTACTTAATTTCACGCTCCTTCAAGCAAACACACAAATCCGTGTATGTGTAAATGTACTAATCAATTTTGAAAAAAAATAGAAGAAAATTTATATTGTAAATATATCTCAGAGGATTTTGTGGCAGCCCCGAAATATTCATAATATACGTGCTTGAGTAAACCTCCAATTTACTGCTGTTTATGCTATATATACTATATATGGCGTGATTTTGCGAAAGAATTTGCAGATTTATACATCGAAGACACCACTGATAGATAGATAGATAGATAGATAGATAGATAGATAGATAGATAGATAGATAGATAGATATGAACAGACTGAAATCGATAGATAGATATAAACAAACTGAAATAGATAGATAGATAGATAGATATGAACAAAGTGAGTTAGATATAATGAAACATAGATAGATAGATAGATAGATAGATAGATAGATAGATAGATAGATAGATAGATAGATATGAACAGATGAAATCGATAGATAGATATAAACAAACTGAAATAGATAGATAGATAGATAGATAGATATGAACAAAGAGTTAGATATGAAACATAGATAGATAGATAGAAGATAGATAGATAGATAAACAAATGAAAAACAGAACTGAAGATAGATAAATAGATAGATAGATATAAACAAACTGAAATTGATAGATTGATAGATATGAACAAAGTGAGTTAGACAGATAGATAGATAGATAGATAGATAGATAGATAGATAGATAGATAGATAGATAGATATGAACAAAGTGAGTTAGATAGATATAAAGAAAAATAGATAGATAGATAGATAGATAGATAGATAGATAGATAATGAACGGAAGGACATAGATAGATAGATAGATAGATAGATAGATAGATAGATAGATAGATAGATAGATAGATAGGCAGGCAGGCTGAAAATCCGAATATTACTCTCTTTCCTAAATAATAGATGACAATACATTGTAGGAAAATATTCTAGGGAAGTTATGGTTATATCGCGGAAATACTTTTCGAGAAAATATACAAAAATGAAAGTAAATTTAGAAAAAAATATTTATTCTAAAGATAAATACAATTTAAAAAGTGACATTTCACTTGAATAGCAAAATAAATTGTTATAAAAACTGAAGAAGCATTATATGAAAATTTACATGTTTAATGATTTTAAACACTTACGTTAATAATTGCCACGAGGTAAATAAGTAATGTTTTAAATTAATTCAAATCTTCTAAACTTTGAAAATTTCTTATAGGTTGACTGGTATCTACAATTATTTATATGAACTTTGGGTAATTTTTAACGCACCGAAAATCTGGCACATTATTAATTTATACAAGGTTATGTTTGCGATTCCTTATCCAAAAAATAAACTTTTATTGATAGATTTATGCCGATAGACATTACTGTTTTTATTTCAGAAATGAGTGCTTTTAATTTTGAATTTTTTACCTCATTGCTTGCGTGTGTGCCTGTCTACGGAAAAAAAAGCAATAATACGAAATGCTTGAATCAAAAAAATCAAGTGGACTATCGTATTTCAAGCATTTCGCTGTATTCAGCACAGCCAACGAACAATCTTGATCTTCGATATAGAGACAGACAGATATAGAATAATTTCGTTTTTGTGTTCTAGGCACGCTCAGAGTTTTTTCCAATGTAAATTGCTGATAATTGCTTCTTTGCAGACTTTTTCTGACTCCACAATTAACTCCGAATCACCTTTGAATGAATAGCATTATTTGCTAACGTTAGCGATGTTTCATTTTCTTTTCGTCACGATCTTCTTTGCATTCCAATTAGTTGTATATCTTAGACTGTACATCTCTCTAAATAATATGCTTAAAATACAGGATATTTATCTTAGCAACGTATTGATTAATATTTTGCACATTTCTCCTGATATCATCTCCTTTGAGTGGACCTACATATTTAAATGCCTACAATACTAAGCCAAAACATTAATTCACCTCCTCTGTTATGCCTTACATGTTCCAAGAAATACCAAACATCTGGCACAGATATCAATATATGTTATATAGCGTTGTATTCAGCATTAAATCTGTTATTGTAAAGTCACTTGTTCTGTACTTCTGAGCCCTCTTTATCATATGAACTCTCTGAAATTATAATGTGACTTTGGACAACGGTTTTAATATTCAGCCTTATTACATATCTTCACGGTCACAAAAACTCTTCTATGATGCAGACACTGTTCAGGACGTGAGCAATTACAATTCTTCATAAATTTCTGTCCTTTGTGGATTTTAGTAAGTTTTGTCTATTTGCTATCTCTCCTAATTCCTGTTCTACCAATCAATTACACAAGCTAATTAGGCAAGTTATTCGCTGCAGTCTTCTGTCTCTTTTGCATTTGATATGTTTTGTGTATCAAACATTTTTTTCAATATACTATCTCTTTCTGGTGCTAAGTGTTAGTGTCCATTTTCTTTAAATTATCCTTAAAACTTGCTAGTTACTCAGATATTCAGCCTATCGGATTCTCATCACTTTTCTCTAGATCCATATATATGTTGCCTTAAATATATTCTTCAATTGTGAGGATATTATCCCTCTTTCACTGTCAGAAAGGAGGAACGGTGCTGCCGTTTCTTTTGTGAAGTTTCTGGGAGATCCTTCTCCTACTTTTCGCGTTTTTAGTATTGTGAGACTTTTACTCTATAAGTATATTTTTTCAAGTTCAAGGTCGTATATATCTTGAACCTCTTGTCCATCATTATATCTTTAATTGAAATTAAATTATCTAGTTTGTTATTAAAATTTCAGACACCTAATCAATCATTGTTAACATTTATAATAAAACAATTTCTATGAAGTGAAATCGTAAATTTATAAATAATATTTTGAAAAGAGATACCAGTTTTAGAACAACATCTTTTGTTACTGGATTTATTATACATCCATACCAAGACGAGTTTTAGAATAAAAGAAGACATAAAAGGATATTTTTATCTGCGGATATAATCTAAACGAATATGATACGCAGATGTAACCGTGTTGAAAACAAGATATAGAAAGAAATTTGAAAAAAAAATACATGTAATATAATTTTATTTCCTTGTAAGAAAACAGAATGCATTAGCCTTCAGCAAAGTCCACATCAAAGTTGGTAGCTCTATAGGTTTCCTTTTTTTCTATGTTCTGTGTCGCTTTACGACGTCAGCGATCATGAGTCTCCACAATTTCCTGACCTTTGTAGCTGTTAATAGATTTTGTCGTTTTGTTATATATCTTGCTCCGCCATTTATTTACTCAAGTTTGATAGTTAGATTAGGCGTTGTTTTACTCTGTCCCACTTGACCTCCATCGAGCGACAATCAGAGGCACTGAATTTTACTAAGTCTTATAAGATGTGCCAATGTTCCTCCATTGGGAAGCGGCTAAATGAGTGTAGAATCTGCCCATAATGATTTTTTTGTCTCAAATGCTTTCAGCTAATTCATAAGAAAATTAAAAGAAGTCCGTTGTTAATACATTCAATATTTTTTCTTAGATGAATTTCGGGTATGTAATTATACTATGTACGGGAAGAAATGAGGCTGTGATTCTATCTTTGTGTGATTTTTTACAAGACGGTTACAACATTAATACCAATGTAAAATGGAGTAATGTTAAGTTCGTGTGTGAATGGTTTTCTATAAAATGATTCCTACATACTAAGACGTTATCGACAATAGGATTTCTTTAGAAAGTTGGTCTTATCATCAATTTTTTCCTAATGCTGCATTTTTTTTTAATGTCTAGTTGTTTTTGATGGCACGAAAAACACAGAAGTTGTTTCTTTTTCTTCTACTGATTATCATTGAACCATATCCAAATCAGTTTATTGCAAGTGATGAATTATTTTACTGGACAATAAAAATTCTATACTATATTACACATATGTTTAGATTTGGTAGACGTATTTTTATTGGTGATTCTGAGATTGGTAGATTTTTCTAACAATTTATTGTAAATTTTACACGCCTTCTGTTGTCAACACGTGAAATGAATTGTTTATTGATTTGTCTCATGGTGAATTCCTACGCATCTACTTGCTGATATATATATATATATATATATATATATATATATATATATATATATATATATATATATATATATATATATATATAAGGTTTTCTTGCACTGTATTTTAATACTATTGCCGTTTATTATTTACATAAGTCGGACTCACTGTCCTCATCCTTGTCGCCATATTTATTACAACTTATCGGCCGTTGTACGCTGCGGCCTTCTTCAGGTGCTTGGAATGTCGAACTTTACCCTTTATTTCGCTCACTGGGTTAGACTGTTATCGTTCCACGTGCCATGTTTAATGGATGTTAGTTATCAGTTATCTCCCGTTAATTACACTCCACTGCCTTAACATGTTACGTGGAACTAGAACAGTCTACCCCAGTGAGCGAAATAAAGGGTTACTTTCGACATTCCAACCAACTGAAGAAGGCCGGAGCGTACAAAGGCCGAAACTTTGTAATAAATATGGCGACAAAGATAAGGACAATAATCCGAATAATCTAAATAATGTACATAATACCTCATCTCAGAAATATAGACAGATACTAGTGCGTTTACTTTATTTAACATTCATTTTATTTGATTATCAATTACGTACTTGGGAAACTTATTTTTAACCAATATTACTTTTGTACGAGAGCTGTCTAAAAAGTCACGGGAACTGGTGTCCTGTGTGAGCTATTGGCATCGACCACAGTGATGTCTTACCACATGGACAGACGATCAATCAGCAAGTCTACAAATAGATCCTGCGGCGTTCGCTTCGCTCAGTGTACGCGAATAAACAAGAGTTGTGGCAGGATTGCTTCACCACGACAATAAACCTTCTCACAACGCCCTAAGCATCCGCCAGTTCCTGACCGGATAGAACATCACCGTACTGGAACAACCATCATATTCCACTGATTTTGCTCCGTGTGTCTTTCTACTTTTCCTCAAGCAAAAGGGGATCATCAAGGGGATCGTTTTGAAGGTGTGTTGGCCACTATGAGGGTCGTAACAACGGGGCCGAGGGACATGCATAATGAATCATTAGAACAGTGTAGATAAGCATGGCAGAGAAGACTGAAAAATTACATTAGACTGGAAAGGGAATAATTTGAATAGGAAAATATGAAGTTTGTTGTTAGAAATTGAAATAAATTGTTCGTGACGCCAGTCCCGTTACTTTTCAGACACATGTCATATGTTTCAGTTCGTTAAAAAAATTGTTTCGGGAAGAAGTCCAGTGATCTCGAAGAGGTTAGGTTTTGTTATGGGTGAAATTCTATATGTTTATTGGCTTTTACTATGATAATGTAAGAGGTTAGTGTTCTTCTTTGTGGAGGTTTATATATATATATATATATATATATATATATATATATATATATATATATATATATATATATATATATATATATAATTAGGTATGTTGAAGTTGAGTTCTGTATAAACATCGAGGAATGGGAGAAGAACACCCCAATCCGCGACGCACCAACACAGATTCACGACTCCATTTCTTTTCACACAGTTTAAAAATTCGACTACTTCCACAATACAACTTAGAGCACAAAGACAGAAAACATATTTACAACAAACCCTTTAATATAGCTAAAGAATTGACCGAAGGAAAGAATATAGGCAGTCACTACACTCTATTAACCCCAGACAAAAGGAAAATGGCATGGACATTATGAAAAATTAATAAAATCGTAGATGTGCCTTTTTTGTCACGTTCATTGAAATATGTATTAAAATCATTGCTTCCCATATACACACTATCTATCTATTTTAAATATATATATAAATATATTTTATGAACATTTCTGCATAAGAAATTTTAAATCATGGGGTTAATTTTTAGATCCCCTTTCTGGATGTGGTATTGTGGTATATGTAGGTGTAAAAGGTGAATTCTTTCGTGAATGGTTTATTTGTATTGAATGAATGAGTCGTGAATCGGGTTAACTACGTATAGGATAGGTAAGGATGGCCAACCACTCCCCTATTTTTTAGTCCATGTGCCAAAATTATAGTATTTGGCAATAATAAATATAATCTCTCTCTCTCTGTATATATATATATATATATATATATATATATATATATATATATATATATATAGATAGATAGATAGATAGATAGAAAGACAGACAGATAGCTAAATACATATGTGTGTATATATGTATGTATATATATATATATGGCGAATGTCATCCGTTAGGTTTAATCGGACTGGATTTGCTAATGTCGTTGCAACTACACAAGCGTATGAATGAGAGACGCTGTTAGTTTATGTTTTTTTTATATATTTGTCTTTTTGCAATCTTGATAAATTAATCTATATTATTTTCCAGTTTCATTGTTATCAGACATTCTATATATTTTATACATCTTTCTTTCAAAATTGCTCTTGATACATAAAACTTATATCAAACATTATATCATTATCATATATATATATATATATATATATATATGAATATGTTAAAATAATACTTAGATTCTAAGAGGATAAACATTAATATCTTTGGTGGAATAAATAATGTGTTATTTACTAAATGCACTTTCGATGATTATTGCTGACAAATTCAATTCTTCGACCACATTTATAGAATCTTGTCAAAATAGTGACAAATACAGAAATAATCTGTTTATTTTTTTTCAAAAGCGGAATCGGAAGTTAATATTACTTTGCTCTCTGTGAAGCATATTGGACATTCCACCCGTAATCATTGCTTGGAAAATGCTAATTTCCGAAAATATTCTAGGCGTCCATTTCTTTTATAACCTCGTTTGTTAACGCTAAGTATGCAAATTGCTAATCTTGTTATTAAAATTGTGGATTACGTCCACGAATATGCAGGAGGAAAAAACTTCGTTAAAACGTCAGTACAGAGATTTATTGCCAACACTTGACCTATAACAAAAAATGAAATATCTTTGCAAAAGTTAACATTTTTAATTTGAACGAAATTTAGAAAAAAAAAAAAAGATGAAATGGTGGAACTAATAATTACAAATACTAAAAACTAAAAATAAATATTGCATTCGAAATTTTTGTCACCACCAACAAAATTCAGTTTCAAATTAAAGTTAGCAATGTGTACATGGTTTATGTGACAAATTCACAAATTTTTATTTGAAAACATTCCCGTAAAATACAAATAATCACATGAAAAAATACTGCTTTTTCCATAAAACTTAAGTAATCTGTTATACAGAGAAGTAAATATTCACATTTTGAAATACATTTTCACCACAGGTTAAAGTGAGGGGATGGGTGCACATACTCCAAGAACCAAAGTGTAAAGCCCATACAGCATATAAAGTACAGTTTTGTAAATTTAATACCGCATTTAATACTGCCATTGAATTCAGCTTTACAGAGATTATACTTATTTGATGGCCTTGTGCTGGAATATGTTAAATTAAGTAAGACGTTAAATGTAAAATTAAGATGATTTGAATTTCAGGCTCACACTAATTGATTGTGAATTATTTTGATAATCACAAGGAATTTATTTTTAATGTGTTGCTGGTTATGAAAATAGACTATTGAAGATATCCAATGATACCTTTTTATTAAAATCAATGAATTAAAAATACTTTTGCAAAAGTTAGTCGAATTCATTCCCATTGCTTTCCACACGGTTCTAAATTCAGAGTAATAGTCTTCAAGAAGGTTTACCGCCCAAATAAAAAAAAGCCAATATTGCTCTTTTATTTACTCTTTTGGTAGAAGGATATATATATATATATATATATATATATATATATATATATATATATATATATATATATATATATACTGGTAGGAATTCTCACATCAGAAAAAAAAAGGAGCTCAATTTTCCAAAAATGCTTTACACCCTACTTTTCTGTTGTCATTTTCACTCAGTAAATATCAAAATATAATAATAATAATAATAATAATAATAATAAAGACTACAAACAAAATAAGTGTCTACTTATTGATATAGCAGTCCCTGCAGACTGCAATGTAACTTTGAATATATTCAAAAAGCTGTCAAAGTACAAGGACCTTGAAATAGAAATCTCAAAAATGTGGCACATGGGAACATCAACAAACTCTGTTGTAGTTGGAGCCCTAGGATTGGTTGGGAAATTTTCCAGTAGACTAATTGAAGGGATTCCTGGAAGTCCATGCCTCAAGAAGATACAAAAAATTGTTCTGACAATTACAGCCCACACTTTACGAAGGGCTTTATCTATGCAATATTTTTCTCTCAGTCGAAAGTGTCATGATGCCATCTCTAACATTAGGTCCCTGGGCGGGACCCGGACAAATGTGTAAACCCCAGTAACTAATAATAATAATAATAATAATAATAATAATAATAATAATAAAAACACCAACTGTAAGCAAATTGTATGAACGTCAGCCTGACACGCTTACAGAGATTGGACCTGTAAAAATTTTATGTGAATTTACAATACACACTGACAGAGCAATCGAAGCTAACACAGAAGCGCAATGTGCGTTCTTTTTGAGATTACAGTCGCTGTGTATAGTAATGTATCTTTGAAAGTCTTCAAAATACGAGGATTTGAAGTGGAAGCATTCCTATAACTCTAGTTACGTACATAAAATAATCCACACATTCAGTTAAATGTATAGCTGAAAGTGCTCGGTCAAACTGAACAATCAGACAATTCCTGCACAATTTATGTCCAGAAAAGAAAAAAAAAAAGAACAGAAGAAACTTGAAAAAAAAAAAAAACATAGACACAGGAACTTTTCATCCTTTATTTCATGAAACTTATATATATATATATATATATATATATATATATATATATATATATATATATATATATAGGTTGTAATCAGTTTGTATAATCCAGGCGAGTCCTATGAACACAACACAGAATTATATATATATATATATATATATATATATATATATAAAAAAAAAGAAAGAACAGTAAGATATAAAATCCGGTGTTCTTATAGGTATTTTTATTTTTACAAAATAGTGCTCAATGTAAATTTACAGAGCATTAATATTATAAATTAATTGATTTAAAATATGGTTTTTTCGCTACACAGTTCCAACCATGTTTCAAAAAATAGAAGCTAAAACCCTGAATTTAATTTTGCAATTAAATTAAAAGCATTAGTTCCATTTCATCTTCAAGCGAATTTTGGAGTAACTTTTAAAAATTACCGGGTTTTTAAAGACACAGCTAAAATCACGTTTCCATGGTTACAGAATATTCTACTTAAATTGAACAAGGGATGTCAAGTTGACACCCCTTGTTCAATTTAAGTAGAATAGAGGAAAACGTTTGCACGACTTTTGATGCGAACAAATAATGAACATTTCAGACAGTGAAGAAAAGACAAATATGGTAATGGGGAATTGAGAAGGTCAATTTTGAAACAACGATTAAATTAATATAATTTCAAAGTCATTCACGAATAAAATATTTAGATCCAGGCGAGCATAAAATAAAAAAAAAAACATTACTCTCACGCCTCGCAAAAGATTGAGGAAGCGGTTGAAGTGTTTTTCTTTTGCACAGAGACAGAAGATGTAACTTAATATGGACTGCCTCCAGGCGACGTAAATTGTAAGCAGACCGAACTCTTTGAGAAAAGTGTGAACGAATTTATTAGCAGAGTCTGGGTTGTGAAATAAGTGATGGCCAATAGCCGACTCTTGCGCGGACTGAGATAGTCTCAAAGAGTGAATAAATGTACCTAGTAATATTTTGCCATGAACATGCCGACCAATTCGAATTTCTATTCTTTTATTGGTTAGGCCAATGTATTAGGCTCCAACCTGATATTTAAATTTATATGCGATAGATCAATTTTGATAAACGGATAAACCATCATTGACGAAATAAGATTAGTCCCAAAAATGACACACAAACTAGCAGTGAAGTGATGCGACACAAGGAGACATTCTGTCAGATAGTGTTTCACTTTTCCCACGCAACAACAGTAATTTTAAATAAACAGAACAGAGACTGGGACCAAACATTACAGGTTCTTTAAATCCTTTAATCTTACGTTCAGCAAAGAGTTTAATAACATTAATACAATAACTATTGTCACGAAAAACATTATGAATATTCGCCATTTCTTGATTGAATCTAACTACTATTTTCCTATTGTCTATTTCATTAAATTTTCTTATCTTCATACATATTCTAAGGAGTTTTACACATTGTTAACATGGGAAACACTTAGTCAAATAAAAAAAGAAAAGAAAAGAAAGAAAAACAGGCACTGATGTGGAGATAGAGTCTTTCGAAGGAGCGTGTTGAAAGTCCTTTTGAATTTCGAGGAACTCTACAACATCTCGCTTATGTTTATCACTTGCCTTGATAAAGTCGGATGACGAAACGCGGCGGCAAAAAACGAAGTAATGTTTTCTTATTGTCTTTTTTATTCACATACACACACATAGACACACACACACATACAACACACACACACACACACACACACACATATATATATATATATATATATATATATATATATATATATATATATATATATATAAAGAGAGAGGGAGAGAGGGAGAGAGATAGAGAGAGTGTGAGAGAGAGAGAAAGAGAGAGAAAGAAAGAGATACACAAAAAGAAACATGTTAGCTGCCAGGTTTCGTCCAGTAGAGGATGAAAACGCTCCAGCTTTAAGATTTCCTTTGGTCTTTATTCATATAGTCCTTATTTTCTTTTTTTAGATATACACGATCGTAAAATTAAGCAGGAGGAAGAAGAAATTGAAAGAAAGATCGAATATATAATATGAAATGAATGAAATAAAATTAACACAAAAATGACGAATAGGAAAGAGAATTATGAACGAAATGTGGAAAATAAATGCAAAACATAATGATGACGATATGGAAAGACATAAAAATTGTTTCAGATCTTATCGATACGGAGAATCTACCTTGTTTCAATTGTAAAACTGACTCGTCTCTTTTCCTTTCTCTCTCTCTTCTTTTTCTTGCTCACTCTTCGTTCATCTCTCCCCCCTCTCTCTCTCTGTTTATACCGTTCTCTCACGCATTATTCTTTTCTCTCTCTCTTTTCCTTTTCCCTCTCATTTATTTTCTTTTTCACTTTCCTTTCTCCCACTGTCTTTTATCATTTCTCTCTCTTTTTTTCACTCTCCCTATTTATTCTTTTCTCTCTCCCCATTTTCCTTTCTCCCTTTCACTTCCCTTTTTATTTTCCTTTCTCGCTCTGTCTATTTTCCTAATACTCTCTATATCTTTTCTTTCTCTCTCCATTTCTTTACTTTTATCTCTCTTCTCTGTTCCTTTCTCTCTCTGTGTTCTCTTTGCCAAATATTCAATGGAATCTATCAAAGAAACTTATAAACATGTAGTAATATTCACTGTAATTAGGTTGATCTGGTACAATGCCAAATAGGATAAAATAATGATAAGAAATTGTCGATCATCCAAATGAGGAGATCCCAGGTTCCGACAAAATAAATATTTGAATGCCAGATTTTTTTATGAGTTCGACTACCGGTCAGTGGCACTAATATGAATTATACGAAAGTCTGAAATACCAAATTGCATTTAATTTCATATATGCATGTCTTTCAAAAATAGTTACAGTTAGTCGGCTTCGAAGCCAAAACATATCGAGGTAGATATGCATTAAAAAATGCACATAAAATGCATAATCAATACTATGTTTATATTTATTTTTAATCTTATCATATTTATTTGTTTTTCTTTTTGATTTTATCTTAAACTTTTTATAATTATTTTTTATCTTAACTCTTCTACAACTGACGAGTGTGTAGTAATTGTAAAATTTAAAAAAATCAAGAAAAAGGGATAAACTTGATAAGAGGAGAGGAAGTGGAGGTGCAGCAAACTGGAACAAGTAGGAAAGTATCAGAAGGTAAAAATGGAAGAGAAAAGAATATATATATATATATATATATATATATATATATATATATATATATATATATATATTATTAAATTTATAATATTTATGCTCTGCAGAATTGTATTGACAACGTATTTTTGAAGGAAATATAATTAATAGGCACACCTGATTGTATTATTTCAATTTCTATCTATCTATCTCTATCTATCTATCTATCTATCTCATCTCTCTCTCTCTCTCTCTCTATATATATATATATATATATATATATATATATATACACACACAGAGAGGGAGATGTGGAGACGAAATAAAGATTACTCGCTGTACAAGTATCAAATGTCAACAATCGAAATTATCATGTAGTGTAAATGCATAAAACTTTGCATGTCATTAAAATATTTTGGGAAGAGATGGTACAAAAAATAAAAGAAAACAAAACAAAATGAGGAAAAAATATTTTCCGATGATTTTTTTTCTTTTTATGAAACCAATCAATGATTAAAAAGTCATTTGGATATGTGCATTGCCGAGCAGGGTAGAGTAATCGGCGTACCTGCTGTTGCTTCTTGCATTTCCGGGCAAATTCCCTCATATAGGTTAAACAGTAAAGCAGAATTGGCTCTCTAGCTATTTTTTGAATCCATTCTACGAGAAGGCTGGCCTAAAAATCATTTTAGGAGATCTCTGAATTGAACACCTTTGAAAAAAATGGAGAAGAAGCAGTAGTCTACGGGATAGCGATTTTTAAGTGATAAATAGCAAGTTATTATTATTGACTAGCGAAGACGAAATATCAACCAATATTCTCTTCGATGACCATGATCAAAGTGATAAACATTGAAACAAAATCAGGCACAGTCATCTACATATGGAAATTCTAAACGAGATTAACGCCAATAGAATGTTAATCATGATATGGTTTAATGGATGTCAGCTCGGAAACAAAATTCTGGGAACCGAGTTCGAATTTCAGTCTACTTAGTTTCATTAACTTAAGCAGAAATAACATTGGAATAGGCATTAACCCATATTTTCAGGTTTCATCTTCGGGCTGAATAGTAGGGCAGAGAGAGTTGTGAAGCCTTGGTTGTCAGTCAATCTACTGTAGAATGAACTGGCAACCTCTTGCGTGAAAATTTTCAATCGCAAGCATCCAAAATGCATTGAGCCGGTAGGTTCATGAAATTCAAACGAAAGTAGGTTCAGAGTAGTTTCATGAAATTCCCAGGAAAGTAGGTTCAGTGTAGGTTCATGAAATTCAAACAAAAGTAGGTTCAGACTAGGTTAAAAAAATTCCCACAAAAGTAGGCTCAGAATAGGTTCATGAAATTCAAACGAAATTAGGTTCAGAGTATGTTCATGAAATTCACACGAATGTAGTTTCAGAGTAGTTTCATGAAATTCTCACGAGAGGCAGATCAGAGTATGTTCATGAAATTTACACGAAAGTAGGTTCAGAGTAGATTCATGAAATTCACACAAATGTAGGTTCAGAATATATTCATGAACTTCACACGGGAGTCGGTTCAGAGTATGTTCATGAAATTCAGACGAGAGTAGGTTTAGAGTATGTTCATGAAATTCACACAAGAATAATACCACATGTTGATGCGCAGTTTGCAGCATTGCGGAATAAGCGCTTTTTAAATAAAAATCGGTTAGTGACGTGCAAAAAATATTTATCTGAAAAAATATGGGTTTTGCTTTGGTCCATTCATTAGTCGTGTCTATTTCAAATAGGTTCAATTCAGTTAACTTTTCAACCTTTCTTAGTCCAAAAATTACTAAAAATGCATTAAATAGCAGGCATCCTTTTTTTATCTCGCGAGATAAATGTAGCGCTCTATGTAGACAAAATTCAGTTAATTGTCTTAAAGTTGGAGTAACCTCTTCATAGAGCAGGTCTGGCGATAGCATATTTAGGTCGTGCGTTGCCCAAAACACATCACCTCATACATGGTGTACCGACAAAGAAATGCAGGGAAATATATGTGAGAATGGCTTAGCTGCAAGGATTATCAGAAAGATGTCAAAGTTGTCCGCCAACCATCTTCGTGGCCCCACTTCGGGTTTTCTGTCTGGATTTACTTTCATAGATTTTTCCATGTTTGGATATGACCAAAAGGCACCAGGAGTTTAAAATTAGGAAACGCTTATCAAAGAAATTATTATTCTTGGTCTTGTTGTTACTATTATTTTTATTTCCATGTTTAAAGATAAAACCTTACATGGCAGAAAAGGAAACACTAAATATAAACATTAAAAATTTCAAAATTCCTCAGACAGAATTTAAAACATTTATGAACTTATATATTCTAAGCAAGGGTCAATAGTTATATAGCTACCAGACAAACAACAAACTTTGCAAAATGCCACTTTCTAGGAGAATGGCATCATGGTTTCAAGACTTCTTCGGAGGGAAGAATTCATTGTATCAAGAATCCAAAATAGAACACATGTTTTCGCACATTTCTAAAAAAAGAATTCCGTTGGATGCAAACCACGTCTGGAGACACCGGGTATAAAACATATACTAACCAAATGTAGTGATCTTACACTTGGACGTGAAAGATTTTTTTGATCTGATTAGTATCGAGGATTTTTTCAAGATACCATTGGAGACTAGCATAACCTATTTAACAGAGCGTGATCTGCCACTGACTAAAGCACTAAATATCTTCGTTCTGGAAGCATAACTAGAAACTAATGGAACTAACAACCCAAAATATTGTTTTCTATATATATATATATATATATATATATATATATATATATATATATATATATATATATATATATATATATATATATACAGTTTGTCCATAAACTTCGTGAGCACTTTTACAAAAATTTATAATTTTATTTGTATTTGAGATAGAAATAATCTGTAAAAAATAAAATATACCTAGTTTAAAGTATTGCTAAAATAACTAATGTGATTTCAGACATTACTGTAAATTAGTTGGCAAATGTTTTCCGTGAACTGCAAAATCGTATTATCCTTTGTATTGCTAATGATGGAGGACACGTGGAAACATAAATAACATTTTAATAAAACATTAAAAAATATAGATTTACTTCTTTCTAATCCTTTTTACAAATTATTGTCTATCGTAAATACAAATAAAGTTATATTTTATAGACATCCTGTACACACAAAGACACACACACGTGTGCATAAACTTCGAAAATCTGAAAGTAAACGACTGGTATAAAATGCTACTCCCAGATAATATGACACATAACACATAGATCTCTCAATATATTCATAATGTGGTATCTCAAATGAAGCTTTCACATATAGTGTCAAATAATTCCTCTAGGAAAGGATATTTTTTATCAGTTTTTCCTTTGATTTAGTTACTACCAGATATATATATATATATATATATATATATATATATATACATGAGGGTCATTCTATAAATAAGGTGAATTTTTCGGTATAAGGTTTCTAATACAGGTAGAATCTTACTTTTTTTTTGTTTTACTTCTTTTTCACATGGATTTAATTTTTTGGCAGATTAAAAAAAAAAAAAAAAACTTTGAGAGTTTTGGCGATTAACAAAAATGGCCGACCAAGAAGCTTGCTCCAGGATTGAACAGAGGTCAGTTGTCAAGTTTTTTTGTTGCTGAAGTGTGCAAACCAGTTGAAATTCATAGGAGAATATCAACTGTATATGGTGCCATATGTTTCAGCCAAGAGAATGTCTACATGTGGGCTAAATTGTTTAAAGAAGGACGGAGCAGTGTTGAGGATGAAGACAGGCCATATTAAGGTGTCGAAATATTAGAGAGACGTGTGGAAAATGTATGTTAGTACCTGAAAGGATGAAAGTAATCGGTTGTATTTCTTCTACCAGGATAAATGATGCATATTTTTGACAGAAATTGGTTTGATTTGAAAAGTTTCTAGTGGAATTATAAACTGTGTGTAGTCACCTGATGCTAAATTACTTTAACTGTTTTTAAACAGGGCTGGGTAACATGAAAATTATCACGTCATGAAGTCACGTGTCATATTAAATCGATCTTTTAACGAAACTGCATCTCATGAATTAGCTGTCAAATGGAAAATGTAGGTAGAGTTGTAGCTTACTGGACCAAACAATTCCTTACTTTAAAAGGCAAGATGCTAAGAAATGACCGATTTCGGATTCATGGTGATTTTTTAAGTCAATTTTACACAGACACCCTTGCCTAGAAGATGTTTTGCTAAGAAAAACTCCCATCACATATCTAGTGTCCCTGTACATATTTTTATATGAAATGTGTGAACAGTGTACACATGTCAGGATGACCCAAACATCCCTAAATGTTGTATGATAAACTTATAGAAATAACTAGAACTATCAGCTGTTTGCCCATGAATTGAACATGCAAGATAGATGCCATATGTATTGATTGTTTGCTCACGCTAACGTTGCACCGATTCCATCTTTTTTTCGGTAACTGGACGAATTCTGCAGACTCTACACATAATTCCACATTTGCTTGATTCCGACAAAGCAAATCGTGTTATTTATAATGAATACACTAAGTGTTTGGGCGTAATATTCAATTAAAATGTACGATGGTCATCGTATTATCCATAATCGAAAAGATTATTTGAACATGTATTTCAAACTATTAAAAATAGCTGATCGACAGAGGTCTCTTGAAAAAACTGACATCAAACACCAACCTTATATGGACCATTTTATGCAATGAAACAAATCTTAACATTGTTTTCACAGAGAACCTATCACTACGAATAAACATACTGTTGTCGCCTGAAAATAAAAAGCGAACAAAAAATGCAATGTAGGAGATAAATCTTACTTGTCATGAGATAATGCATAGTCCGCGTCATAATAAACAGAGTCGGCGATAAATCCCCCACCAAAAAAAATGCCAGCTACAATAAACAGAGATGCTCAATATGTAAAGATTAGCTTACATGTAACCAGATATTTATCTCTTTTGCTTTTAACATAATAGTGTTTACGTCGCTTCCATATATGCTTCCATATTGCAAGCAGTAGTTTTGTTAGGAAAGGAGATATTTTGTTTAATCCTGATGGAGATTTGCAGTAAAAGATTTCAAAATAACGTAATTTACCTCCAGTAAATATATTTTAAGTTACTTAAAGCCGCTTTTTTAGGCCAAAAGTATACTTATTACAATTAATGACTATTTTTTTTACAAAAATTCAGATATTATTCATATCATTTTTATTTAAATTTCTAAAATTGACTGCTGTTGGTTCCCGGGGCACAAAAATTGTATATTTCTGTTCCTTGTTTAATATATTATTTTTATATTTAATAAATTCACTCCTTGTTTTCTTAAACGAAAATTGATATTTGTATATAAAATAATAATAATAATAATAATAATAATAATAATATATATATATATATATATATATATATATATATATATATATATATATATATATATATATATATATATATATTATATACAAATTCAGGCATGAAAAATACTGTCGCCTCTAAGTGTTGACTTCTATGTTTACTTTTGTATTTACACGCTCTATCTCTGATATTGATCACTTTTATACAATAAATATAGCACACCTTAAGACTATATATATATATATATATATATATATATATATATGTGTGTGTGTGTGTGTGTGTGTTCACATATTATACTCTATAATAATAGATATATATATATATATATTTTCATACTATATAATATTGACGTATATGTTCATATTTTTATACAATATATATATATATATATATATATATATATAGTTTATACTAAGTTTATATATATATATATATATATATATATATATATATATATATATATATATATATATATATCCCTCCAAGACCAATAAAAACTCTCAAACTGAACAGGGGAATTCAGAGAAGCATAGATCCATCCAGCTCTTATCTCAAATAACAACTTAAAAGGGACTGTTTGACCAACACAAGGATTGTTAAAAGATTCATGTTAAAAAGATAAAAAAATTTAAAAAAAACAAATGAAAACTACAGACAAAAGTTCATTTTCTCCATCAAGACATTCATTTCTGTAGTTTACTGCTACCAGCAAGCAGAAATATTTCTTTTCCTAATGATGGCCATATTGGCCGAAACTAGTCGAGGAATCTAAATTAAATAACAATAAAATAAACGAAAGAATATTAATCTACAGCCCAGTGTGTCTGAAAATTTTAATTTTTCAATTAATTTTTTAATATTTTTTTTTATTGTTCAAAATATAATCATGAATAATAGACCCGGGACTGAACCAAATGCCGAGGACATAACACCAACAGAACGAATAAACAGCGAATTATTGGCTATCCGTATGAATAGGGCAACCAACAAATTAGCCAGGTATGAATCACACCAGGAATATATTAGGATATGCCTGAAGGATCAATTAGTACCGACCAATTTCAAGATTGATTTGAAACCATCAATAGGTAACCACAATGATGCATTTCTAGCATCATGGTACCGTAAATTAGAAGATTTCTCCAGGGAACTCATGCAGGATATCATGATGTTCTGCTAGGAAAGCATAACGGCAACAACAGAAGAAATTAACCTGCTCGATGAGAAAATAAAAAAACAAACGGACACGGAAGAATATACCAACATAAAGAATGCCATTAAAGCTCACACAGTGAGGGAATTACAAAAAACAAAAAGTGAAAAACAAAGAAAATTAAAATGGAATATTTCCTCCAGACAGAGGAATAAAAGAGGAATCAAGCCAAACTCTGAAAAAAGTGAATGACCATACCCCAAAAGAAAACAATAAAACACCGCTACTACACTGACCACCACACAACCAATGCAAACACAAAACAGACCAAATAAATGCACTAACAGACAACCACCAGTACCACAACCAACAATAACAACACCGCCACCATCAACGATAGCTAGAACCTCAAAACAAACACACACACACAAAAAAAAAAAAAAACACTAACTTAGGTGGACATCCTTAGGGTGCCGTACAAACATACACAAACCAAAACACAGCAACCCTTCAACAGATCGAATAGCCCCATTAGACATCCCATAACACCTAGATTAGACCCTAGTAAACAATCAACAGCAAACACACTCAACCTTAAAAAAAAAACAGAATAAACCCCCAACCAGGACACCTGGATGGCTGTATAGCATCTCTAATAGGAGATATGATGCAAGTTTTCGAGCTTTTACGAAAGAACTTCGCCATGCTTGCAAATTCAAATTGAACCATACCAGCGAGTTATAAAATTAAGTAACATTAAATTATCACTCAATACATTCCGAGTATTAAATAAAGGACTAAGCTTTTGCCCTAGTCCCCCAAGGTTTCATAAAGACACCTTGGCAAAGGACCTGAAATCCTTCTTCAGAAGAATACGGTTAAAAGCCCACTACGGGGACAATGATCACACACCTTCCATACTTGATACATTAAAAGAGAAGGACACAACATACACCCCACAAAACACTGACATTATTATACAGACATTTGAACTAGCCGTAGCAAATGCCATAAGGAAAACAATAGCACGTGACAATATTACTGAAGGGGAACGTATAGCCCTCGACACGCTGGCATATAGAGATGACCTAATCATAACACAGGCTGACAAAGCGGGTGCCACAGTGATCTGGGGAATCGAAGAATACATTAAAGAGGCCAACAAACAGCTAGCCGACAAAGAAATCTATAAAAGATTACCTACAGATCCCCTTCCAGAATACCGAAAAGAATTAACTAGCTCACTAAACATTATGCTTCGCAACAATCTAATCGACAAGGAAACACACACAGCACTTACACCCACAAACATTACACCTGCTCGTTTCTATCTCCTTCCTAAAATACACAAAAGAAACAACCCAGGAAGGCCGGTCATTTCATCGTTCAATTGCCACCTGACAAAAATTAACAAATACATAGACCATTACATACAACCGCTAGCTAAGGAAGTAAAATCCTACATCAGCGACAGAACAGATCTACTGAACAAAATTAATCACATACAAACAGTTCCAGAGAAAGCTATTCTAGTGACTATGGACGTTAGGTCACTCTATTCAAACATTAAACACATCGAAGGCCTAACCGCCCTTCAGGAAGCACTTACTAAAAGAAGAAAACAAGACCCCCCCTGACAGAAGTTATCATAAAACTGATGGAGCATGTCCTTACATTGAATACTTTCAAATTCAATGGAGCAGACTACCTTCCAATAAGAGGTTGTACCATGGACATTATTGCAGCTCCATCATATGCTACAATATTCATGGGAAAAATTGAGGAGGCCCATATCTATCACATCATTGGTAGCGACTGCGTATTCTATGCAAGATATATCGATGATACATTCTTTGTATACACGAGTAGTGATGACAGACTTACCCAATTCCTTATGACCCTAAACACAATGCAGGACTCAATTAAGTTTGACAATAAAAAATCCACAACATCAGTAACATTTTTAGACACCCGCATTTACATAGTTGAAAACAGGAAACTACAAACGACACTACACACTAACATCACCGACACCCACAACTATCTACACTTTAAGTCTTCCCACCCTAAACACCTCAAAGAGAACCTTCCATATTCACAAGCACTTAGTCTCAGAAGGATATGTTCCAAAAATGAAGAATTAAATAAACACATTGAAAATCAGGAGCATCAATTCATAACACGTAGCTATAAACAACCCCTAATCAGAGAACAAATAAATAAAGCAATGTCCACACCTAGAGAAGACACCCTAATGTACAAGATTAAAAAAAAATCTAGCCGCATTCCTCTAATAACGACTTTCAACCCCACTCTGCCTCCACTATCCCAAATAATCAAACGTCGCTGGGAAATACTACATCTCAAACCAGACCTAAAAACATTGTTTTAGGAAACCGGCAAATTTTAGACCTAAGAACATAAAGAAATCATAGGTAGTAACCACATTTCAGGGGACAAGGTAATCCGTAATAAACTAA
Source organism: Acanthosepion pharaonis (assembly GCA_903632075.3). Lineage (NCBI taxonomy): Eukaryota > Metazoa > Mollusca > Cephalopoda > Sepiida > Sepiidae > Acanthosepion > Acanthosepion pharaonis. The sequence goes on from CAHIKZ030000147.1 coordinate 1,991,128, forward strand.
GAACAAAAACAATAGGATTTTCCCAATCATATAACAACAAAAGAAGTTGATGCTGCAACCATATTAAACACACGAATTCATTCACTAGCTCAATCACTAAATCTAATTTCCAAATTTAACACGACTATAACTGTAGAAGTCATAACATAATTTACCTCCTAGAATGCACACTATGCCACAAACAATATGTAGGAAAATCTGAATGACACTTTCACTACAGAATTAATAATTATCGTAAGCGAATTAAATCGACTCCCTATGAAAAATTATTACCTGTAGAACAACATTTCCGCCAAGAAAAACACGACTTCAAAACCCATGCCAGATTCACTATAATTAAGAGAATAGAAAAGTTCAGAGCAGATAACATTAGAAAGATTTTAGAGTTCCATGAAAATAAGTGGATACAACGTCAAAAACACACTGTGCAGGCGGGCTAAACCATAAATTTAACAATATAGATAGTACTAATATACAACTCAACAATAAAACCTACCCACATTTCCCACCCACACAAGACAGACATGCTTATGGAGGTGTTGAGGCCTCACACTTATACACACACCCACACGAATATACACACTTACACACATCATACTCACTCACTCCCTAATGAGCCAAATGATAACACACAGCCACAGCAATGCACACGCTTACACATATCGTACTCACTCACTCCCTAAGAACCAAATAACACACACACAAAAACTTAACAGAGACACACTCCCTCTCCAGGACCAATAAAACTGTCAAACTGACAAGGGGAATTCAGTGAGGCATAGATCCATCTCAAATACCAAATTGAAAGAGACTGTTTGACCAACACAAGGAGTGTTAAAAGATTCGTGTTAAAAAGATAAAAAAAATAAAATAAGAACAAATGAAAACTACAGACAAAAGTTCATTTTCTCTATCAAGACATTCATTTCTGTAGTTTACTTCTACCAGCAAGCAGAATTATTTCTTCTCCTGATGATGGCCATTTTGGCCGAAACTAGTCGAGAAATAATAAAATAATCGAAAGAATATTAATCTACAACCCACTGTGTCTGAAGATTTTAATTTTTTAATTAAATTTTTAATATTTTTTTATTGTTCAATATAATATATATATATATATATATATATATATATATATATATATATATAGTATAAACTTGGTATATATATATATATATGTGGAATATTAGTGTTTAAGTTTTTTTATATATATATATATATATATATATATATATATATATATATATATATATATATATTTGTATACCATATGGTATAGATCAAAAGATTAAGGACAATCTTATGTCTTTTATTATTAAGTTTCATGCATTCATTAGTTTAATTAATTCCTAAGAATCTAGGATTCTGAAATTATTTAACTCTTAGTTCCCGTTGTTTATTTAACTCTTAGTTTCTTTGGAGAGGAGTGTATACATTTGAGGTAAAATCGGGCAAACATCAGTAAGTATAGATTAAGCAACTTTAATATTTTGGCCATTCTTTGAAATCCAAATATGGTCGCCCTGAAATTTTGGCCCATATAATATATGAATATATGTGATTATGTATGAAGTATATGGTATGAATCATCTAAATTAGCATATACTGAACAAGCATACATACACGCGCGTATACACACATATACACACAAACAGGTATATATATACAAACAAATACATTATTATTATTATTATTATTATTATTATTATTATTACACAACAAAATCCAAAATTACGTCATATTTCATTGATAAATCTATTTTAACTGAGGAAATTTACGTCAGTCTTTTTCAGTCCCGATGTATAGACTGAGTTCTTGTCGGTCTTAGAAATTTAACTTTGACAGACGTCGAAACATTGATGCACAATTTAGCCATATCGATGTTTGAGTCTCGGCCGTTTTCGTCTTACTGAAACATCGAAATGGATACATTCTATATCAATTTTTCGACGGTTGTCAAAGTTACATTTCTAAGACCGACATGAACTTATGTTATCCACCGGGGTTAAGTAAGATTGACGTAGTTTTCGTCCGTTGTAATAGATCTATCCGAACCCATATCTGGCAATATATATATATATATATATATATATATATATATATATATATATATATATATATATATATATAAGCAAGTGTAAATGGATATAAATCCGACAGAATTTGAAATTTTGAAAAACAAACAAAAAATCCATATTTGCAGTTAAAATGAAAGAATTGTCGACGTCAGATGTGACTACGGCGTGACCACGTTAAACGGAAAGCTGATCTTTTTAAAAATTGTCAGTTATCTGTTTTACTCTTGGATAAGACTTGTGTTTTTATGTCCATCGTTTTCGTCATATTGAACTGAATTTGTATTTTAATGAATTTTGTCTTGAAAATGGTTTATTAAAACCGAAACGTCTGACGTCGACAATTCTTTCATTTTAACTACATATATGGATTTTGTTTGTTTTTCAAAATTTTACATTCTGTCGGATTTATATCCATTTACACTTGCTTATATACTGTCTACTGAAAACACAAACCTAAATTCGTTTTTTACAACATGGAAGATTGCAGGCTTATCCGGAAATACAGGAATTTTAAAATAATCACGAACTTTTAGGAATACGTTATGAAAGCGTCGCCCATGTGACTACGGCGTGATCACGTTAAACGGAAAGCTGATCTTTTTAAAAATTGTCAGTTATCTGTTTTACTCTTGGATAAGACTTGTGTTTTATGTCCATCGTTTTTCGTCATATTGAACTGAATTTGTATTTTAATGAATTTTGTCTTGAAAATGGTTTATTAAAACCGAAACGTCTGACATCGACAATTCTTTCATTTTAACTACATATATGGATTTTTGTTTGTTTTTCAAAATTTCTACATATATATATATGCATATATATATATGTGTGTGTGTGTATGTGCATATATATATATATATATGTGTGTGTGAGTGTGCATATATATATATATATATATATATGCATGCATATATATATATATATATATATCTATCTATCTCTCTCTCTATATATATATATATATATATATATATATATATATATATATATAAATATAAGTACAATTTCTTAGGAATAAATGGAATTTATTACGTCAAAAATTATTATAACAGACATATCATTTTGAAACCATTTTTTTATTAAAGTGTGCATTATGTCTATACAGAGGAACGCTCATTCGATCACTGTCTGAGAACGCATTTTCTTTATAAATATTTATAGAATTAGCAGATCAATTGACTTAGCACAATCTGTTTAATAAATAAATGTCTGGACTCTATATCTAAAATGAAATGACTACTACAATAACGTTTTAATTAATATATACAGCATATGTAGCTAATGGAATGTTTTGGATTTCTGAATGAAAATTCAGGCTATCGCACGCCTTCTACTGAATTACTAGGCCAAATTTGAAAAGCAAGAAAATGTGCCGTTGATACATGCTGTGCCATAAAAATGAGTCCTGCCATTTTAAATTTTGAACTTTCATGTTCTCTTTGTTACAGTGCTGTATAGATAAGTGTTGTCATCTGCCAAAAGCATTTTTAGAATTTGTCAGAAATTTGTCTCACTTATTGTCGAATATGGAATCTCAAGATATGAAAGGTTCGATGTAGTTGTAATCATGGATTATTCATAGCGTTCTCCGATCGAGAGAATGCCAATGATTGTCCATTCGTGTTTGGAGAAGAATAGCTACATATGCACTGACATAAAAAAGAGTTTCAAACCAAATCATTTTTTTTAAATCAGCATTTTCAGTAAGACTAACTGTAAAACAAATACTGCAGCAGAATTTGTGAACAGACGCTCACTCAGCGATTCTATAGAAGTTTTTTTGTAAGCTTAAATCGGTGCATATCTTTATGTTTTTGAGCGGAAGTATAATAGGTCCTTGGCATCCATATATTATGCAGACTGTTTGCAGATCATGCGTAAGAATATTGAAAAACGTGTGGAAGCCAGAAAACAAAATTATTTCATACCGTTAATAATTGGAAAAGGAACTGTGAAATCGCTGCTCTATCTAACTTCAACGATTTGTGTATCGTAGGGTTGCATATCAGAATATAAAAAAATGTGAGTGGAAATACAAGATCCAAAATGATAGTCTGCTCAAAGTACTTGGTTTTCTGCTTGTCACACTTACTGAATTTTTTCAACATTTAAGGATTAATAAAACACAGATACACACACAAGCACTAATACATTTGCATACATACATACAAATACACACACATATATATATATATATATATTATCACCATGAAATGTTAGTGTTTGAGACTTTTTATTTCATATATATATATATATATATATATATATATTATCTATAAATATGAAATATTATTTGACTTCAGAATGGGATATTTTTATCCTTCAAGATAATATTTCTGAGAGCATAATTTCCATATTTTCTATGAAATAATATATATATATTATTTATTTATAAAGCATGTGTTTTTATATATATATATATTATATATAAATATATATATATATATATATATATATATATATTTATATATATATATATATATATAATGGGAATATATATATATATATATATATATATATATATATAATTGCTTGCAAAGAGACTATCTAAACAATTTGCATACATAATAATATAAAAGCATGATTTTTGTTGGAAAAATAAATTAATAGAAAACGAAATGAGTACGGAAAAATGCCTCTAACCATAATATATAATCTGTACCCCATCTTTAGCAATCGGCACCTCTCCAGCACATATTCGTAGGTAATAAGAAAAAAATTCATATTTTTTTCTGCAGTTATCTGGGTTCCCGTTGCGTTTACCGAAGTACAAACACAGGGAGATCATTTGAAATATGGCGAATTTAGCTTTGCGTCTACCAGTAAATTGGATGCTTTAAAAATAGACGGACAAGGCTTGGTACGGCTGATGAAATGGCCGAGTTCACATCATTATCCAAATGTTATAGGCGGAAAGATAAAAATCATGCATATATATATATATATATATATATATATATATATATATATATATATATATATATATATATATATATATATATATATATATATATATATATATATATATATATATATATATATATATGTACGGGAGCCTGATATTAGATTGACATGAAAACGCTATCGATTTAGAATACATGAAAGTGATGGTGGTAGATATACACGTGTTTTATATATTTTTTTTTTTTCATTTTTCCCGTGATACTATATATTAGGATGTGTTAAGACATTGATTTTAAATGATAGGTCCCTCTTTCATTAACTCGCGTTCAAATCTTCTGAGGATCGCGGGAGCGTAAACCCTGTGTAGCAAATCGAGCTTTCCTTCTTTGTATTTTGACGTTGTGTAGCTTCGTTTTCTTTGTCTAAGTAGTATCGTTCGTGAGCACTTTAATTTTCAACGTAGATAAGGATTTGGTCTTTTCATCTTACTATCTTTTCTCGTGTTCTTTCTCTTGACTAAAATAAGTTGTCTGTTAATCATAACAATATTGGTGTTTTTATATATATATATATATATATATATATATATATATATATATATATATATATATATATATATATAGAGAGAGAGAGAGAGAGAGAGATAGAGATAGATAGATAGATAGATAGATAGATAGATAGATAGATAGATATGCTGGTCATTCACTGAAGTCATCAACCATAGTCGTTTCATGCTTTAACATAAGCTTTTTTATCTTCATACTCTGGACGGATGCATTTTAAAGCTGACATGATACACCATAATTTTTCGGAGAATGTTGCTAGCTTCGAAATTGCAATGCACACAATTTTCTTTCATTGAGGAGAATGCCAAGGAATCTTTTTGATTTATATTTGTTATGATTTTGTATTAAATAAATACAGAGAAATCGGTTTTAGTATCTGTCTATATTTCTGAGATGAAGTATTATGTACATTTTTTACATTATTCGGATTGTTGTCCTCATCTTTGTCGCCATATTTATTACAACGTTTCGGCCGAAGAAGAAGGCCGGATCGTACAACGGCCGAAACGTTGTAATAAATATGGCGACAAATATGAGGACAATAGTAAATAATGTAATTTATTTTCGATTGTAAAAAACAGTAATATATATGCAGAAATAAACGAAAAATCACAGGATTGTTTTAATGCAAGTTAAAACTTATAATTTGTATGATTTCAATATAAAATTTCTTCAGGGAAACACGGCCCTAAAAAACAGAGGAATTCTCGTTACAGGCTCGTGTTTGCTTTAATAAACTCCGTACACCCACTATTTCGGGAACAGTTAGAGTGTCTAATTGCTATCTGCCTGTCTGTCAGCCTCCCTCACTTTTGCATATAAATTTATATGTGTGTGTGCCTGGGAGAGCGAATGTACGCATGCGGATGTATTTGTGCGTATGTGTATATGCTTTTATGTGAGTAAATATATGCTTAATAGAAAATCACGGACTTGTAAAATTTAATAAGTTTTTCATTCAGATTCTCTGATGAGGTTACAGTATTTTTTTTGTTTTTGTTTTTTTACGAGAGTTAAGAATGTATTGTCACATTGAAATATATTGAAACTGAAAATAAGTGAAAAATTACCCGAAAGGGTTAGAGGTAATGATCATCAAAACCAGTTTCGATATAAGCAGTTTTTTTTTATCTTCTGAGAAGAAAAACCGTTAAGAGACTACAGAAAAGGGGAAAAAAATCTGATAAAAATGTCGTTGTCGATCACATTCATCAAAACATGTATAAAAGAAGAAGGAACACTTTAATATATATATATATATATATATATATATATATATATATATATATATATATATATATATATATATAAGTAAAGTCGAAGTCATATCTTACCCCACGCACCTCGTCCTCTGAGTGATTTTATGAAGACAAAAAGTCCCTCAGATGACGAAATGCGTCTGCTAAGATAAGTTACACTTTTGTCTTTATTCATATTGTCGTTTTAAAGATATACTCTGTCTGACATGTTTAGACGCACATATAGAAACACACACGCACACACACACACACACACACATATATATATATACTTATATACATATATGTATGTGTATGTGTGTGTGAAAAGAGAGAGATAGAAATATGTAAAATATAAGAGTCGGTATATTTTTTTAATTTATTGTCTGATACATCGCTGTAGACATACATAATATCAACTTTACTTACGTCAGACAAAAGGTTACAATTCAAATGCATTCAAGGAAAATCTGATTTCGGTAAGATTTCAAACCACAACTTACAGGACTGGTAATTATTTTAGTATTGTTTGCTCAGTCTGTTAAGGCCTCGTCAATTTCTGGAGCGGTTCATGTTCTTACCCGTCCCACCCACAAAGAAAAAAATGGAGGGCACTCCTCTTCTCGCTTTATTTTAAAAAGGAGACGCTCTCGTTCATGAGAATTAAGGAGTTCCCACTTTAGCGCAAGCTTGTAATATTACACCAACAAAATATCTCTTTATTTTCACCTAATCCACATATTTTTTCATTCCGCATTTAAGCAGAAATATCTACCTTAAAATATAATATTTTATACCTTATGTGTACTGATGAAATGCGTATATTTGTTAGTTCTGAGCTCAGTACATATTAATTATGATTTCCGAGGCTCCAACGCGTTGATAGGCCTGTAATTATTTACATTATTTTATTACTATTATCCTCTTTGTTGTTTTTGTTGATGGTGATATTATTATTATTATTATTAACTTTCGATTTTTGTGGACTTTCCCTTTTATAAAGCGCTTTATTTATCCGGTTATACTAAGGAATTTCGAATAGAAACCATTATTTAATTTTCGGTGGTACATTGCTCCTGTTCCTTTCTCCATATCCAGGAATTTCAGACTTATCCATTGATTGATGACACCTGCCCTTATTTCAAGTTCCATGTTTGAATGGCTGGGCCCAGAGATTGAACTCATATTTATAGTGACAAAGTTCACGAGGCAACATTTTAATCTGCTGGACTACTGTTAACATGTAATTAGTGTAAACAACGACAACTCAACGTCCCAGATTTTCAGACAGAAAATCTTTAATTAATTACTTTACAGAGCCATGTCTACGACTATGCCACGCATCGAGGACTGAATTATTATCTAGGAATAATAGCGTGTAAATCTAGGCTGATAACTATTATTACATTATATAACGAAGTTTATATATTGTGGGGACAATACGCCAGAAAAATATAAGAACGGGTTACTCAGTGATGATAATGTTCATTAGAATCATTTCACATGACCAAAACAGTACATTATCCCACGCTGAGTAGACCAGTGACTTAAATTGAAAGATGTCTCTTTATACACACACATACACACATGCAAACACACATTAACACACACATACGCACGCACACACACACACACACACACACACACATATATATATATATATATATATATATATATATATATATATATATATTGTGTATATTTAGGTAGCAATTTTTCATTTGTGCATGTTTCATTAAATAATATAGACAAGTTTATTTTAAGTAAGTTTCTGTCATATTGTCTGATGAGCTTAACAACATTATCATTGAAGGAAGAAAGGAAATCACCATATTGCTACATGCTTAAATCTAATCTAAGCTTTCGGCTTACATAAGCCTTTATCAAAGATGACAATTACTTTTCAATATATCAACCAATACACAGAACAATAATGATAGTCTGTTATTGTTGCATGAAAAATTTAAAAGTAACGACTAACACGTGTATACGATACGCGGAAGCGAAAACGCGTCACAGCACGTGACGTCACACATGACAACACGAGAGTGAAAACGAGAAATATTTAGTATGGGAAGTCAATGGATTCTGTTATCAATTTTGGCATTTAATAATGTTTGTGGAAATTTCGTAGTTTATTTTGTCCAGGTTAAGTTTCTACTGTTTTATGCATATAACTTCAAGATTTTTTTTTATTTTTGTTTATTGTTTTCCTGTTTAAGCATAGTTGTATTTTCAACAAGAATTTTCTGGAATTGTGCACGCGGCCAGGCATGTTGTTTTAAATGCGTAAAAAATCGTAGAGTTATTATCATAATATCATTATCATCAATATATATATATATATATATATATATATATATATATATATATATATATATATATATATAAATTATATAAATTGTTAGGGGTACAGAAACGTAATAGTGCAAGGAATAGATACAATTTATTTCTTAGAGGCATTATGAAAAATAAAAAATATAAGAGATGATAACACTTACAGAACAGACTAACCGGTTTCGTTCCCAAGCTCATCAGTGTCGACTGGGTACAATTTAACAATTATTGCAATATATATATTTACTCGCACAAACGCTCTACATACAATTAAAACATTAAAGAATGAAATGATTAATGTTGTGGGGGCGGAAATCAAACCGCACGAATTTGCACAGCTCAAAGGGAAAAAAAAGTGGGCAGTGTGAGGGGAATGTATGATACACACTAGAGTTTAATAACGTGAAGCCCAAGGAGACAGTCTTTTTGCTTACAAAGAGAGGGTTCTCTAGACCGAATATACAGAGACTCAAGTGCCCGTAAATGAAATGGCGAGTGCGAACTGGACAGTACAGTAAATCAATTCAGACTGAAATACATTGCACAATCCCTGCAATTTATCAAATGTTCAGTAATCGCTGACTCGGAAGTATTAACCAGCTGTGGGTCATCCGGTCATCCGGATTAAGAACTCGCAATGGGACATGTTGCCTGATCCTACAATCTAAACGTTGGGAAGTACTTCCTATGTAGTTGCTACCACAACCACATTTAAAAGAATAAATCACCGAAGAAACATGATGGGGAGGAAGATGATCCTTACGCGTAGAGGAAAAGGCAGAACGAGTCGCAAAATGAATCCTTAGTTGAGCAGAAAAATAGCACAGATGAACAGCAGACAAGATCCGCCTAGTCACAAGCTCGCCCAGCGAAGCAAAGAAAGGTATCTGCAAATAAATAGGACATTGCTGAATTAAGTATTGTTTTTCCACTCGAAAATTAATATCTTATCACGCATGACACTATCAATAGTATCACTAGGATATCCATTATTTAATAGAGTGCAGCGGATAAAATCCAGTTCTTCATTCAAATATTGTTCACTGCAAATCATCAAGGCCCTATGAGTTAAGTCTTGAGGAAATTGATTTTACGCTTTCTGACACAAAATGCGTCCCAACACGTATACAAACCAGGAAACTTTGGTTTGCGAAACACCGAAGTAAGAAATTGAGAAGTCCGATGCATAAGGACACCAAGAAAAGAGAGACAAGCATTAGACTCCTTTTCGATGGTAAATTTCAAAGAAGGATGAAGTTGGTTCATAACTGTGAGAAAGGAATTAGCTTCCACTTCACTATTAAAAAGACAAAATGTATCATCCACATATCGACGGTACATAGACGGTGCCTTGTCAAAAGTGAGGAGGGACGACTCATAAAAGCCCACAAAAATGTTGGCCAAAGTGGGATCCAATGGGGAGCCCATGGCAACCCCATCAATCTGTCTGTACATAAAAGTGTTAAAGCTAAATTTCACAGACATAGTAGCGAATTGCATAAGCTCAACAAAGACATTTTCTGGGATATTGACAAACAACTTCGATATAACATGTCACAACAAATATCAATAGTTTCCATTACTGGAGCACAAGTAAACAAAGAACATACGTCAAAGTAACACATACATTTATTTTTAGAAGGAGTATCACGAATAACCTGAACAAATGAAAAAGAGTCCTTAATAGTATACGAGGTAAAATGCTCAACGACAGGTTGAAGCAGGTCTGAAAGAAAACTAGCAACATTATGTTGAGACGAGCCTGACATGGACAGAATGTGTCGAAGGGTACATCAACCTTATGAATCTTCAGAAGACCATACAAACGACGGTGGATGAACCCAACAGGTCTAATATCATCAGTGACCTGACAGGATATGAAACCGCGTTTAGCCAAAGATAAAAGTTTATTTTGAAATTTAATATCTATAGGAGTTGTACTATCATGTCTCTACTGGACAATGAGGAAGAAATTGTGTAGTGTCATCAAGAATGCTTTACATTTTGAAGACATAATCAGAATGGTCCAATTATCAGGACGAGTAATAACCAAGTTAATATTTGCTTTTAAAGTCTTCACCACGGACCGGTGCTGTTGACTCCGCTTGGACTCAGAAAGGACTACAGGAGTTAAAGCATAAGTATGTGCCAAACTATTAAGAGTAGGCTTAAGATTAGAAAGTGAGTCAGAAGAGCGAGGCACAAGTCTACACAACTGCGAAGATAACACTTCAAATTCGGAAAAAATGTTTTTCCTTATCGGAAACACTAAATGGAAACACAGTGGCCAAGGCCATGGGAAAGTGTATTAGACTCTAGCTCAGAAAGCTCATAAATAGAGAGTTTAACGACAACTCACGAAATTGGTTCCACAATATGTCCAAAACTTTTACTAATAAAATGCTGCAACTTAGATTGTGTGTCACTAGTCAATTTTCTTAAACATTTAGAATGAATTGAACCCACATGATGAGAGAACCAAATCATATCAAAAAATGAAAGGCAAGTAAAACATTCTCTACGAAGAATAATAAGATCACGGGTCAGTTGATGGATTCTATTTGTACAAAGCTGAATAGAATCCCTCATGAAAATCTCCTCAATTTTTAAACATGGATTCAGTTTTGCATTCCTAATTCTACACAGAAAAGAGGAGGGACAAACATGATTTTCAATACAGGCTCAAAAAGAATATATATATATATATATATATATATATATATATATATATATATATATATATATATATATATATATATATATATGTATGTATGATTTAATGTATCGTAATGAATAGCGTGTCTCGGATTGAAAAATCGAAGAGCCGTTTGAATTCCAGTCGAATCCATTACATTCACTTACGTGTTAATAACTTTGTGAATTATATGAAATCTCTTCTTCTCTCCTTAGCTATGGGCAAATTGCAGTAAATTCCGGTTTCAATAGCCTTGGATGGCAACTGGTCTACCGTAGAAAGAAATTACAACATACAGTCTGCTTCGAGAGTCATGAATCGAAAGATATACGATCGCCTAAGCGTTTATTACATATGGCCCTTAACTGACTGAGATACATTCAACAAATGTTTTTCATTCTGTTTTCGAAAAGACTCTAGTACCTATTACAGTGTAACTTATCGTCCTAAACAATATGTCCAACATTGTAGTCGTGCTGTTGGAATGAATGCAGTAATGAAGTTCGATCTTTTTTCTTTTCTATTTATGATGCTGGAAATAAGGCGCCAAAAAAGCTTAACTCATCTCTGAATAAGGCTACAATTAAATCAAATAAATACAGGTCACTGCTCGACGTTTATAGATCCAATTTCGCGGCGTTATTTCGGGCATTTTCCATTTTTATGATATTTATTACTCAAAAATATTATATAGACTGACATTGAGAGACAAAGTAAACAAGAAGCTACAACTAAGTTTACATCTTTTAACCATTTACGAATAGGCTGTTTTGATAGATTGAAGAAAAAAGCGAATATGAAGCATACTAAACATTGTTCTCACTGACATGCATAACTAATCGCCATCAAGTACAATTACTTACCTAAATTCTATCTAAAAAATACGGAGTTTTTCAACAAAATCGCGGGAGTCTTAAGAAGTCTTTACGCTTGCTCATTTCCTTTTCATTATATGCCTAGATTACGCCCAGTTGATCTAAACACAGATCTGGGGTTAACACTTGTAAAAGCAAGAAGTTCAGGTCACCCAGCAAAAAAAAAAAAAAAATAACAGGCGTAGATTACGCAGCTGACGTTGCCATGTGAGACACGATTGATAAGGCTAAGAAACTTTTCCATCTCATAGAAGAAGCGGGCAGCGTCATTGGTCTCTACATTAATGCTGGCAAAACAAAATTTATCAACTACAACCAAGAAGGAAAAATTAAGTTGAATAAAAGGCAACAACATCAAGTCCATCCTGGAATTTGTTTACCTCGCCAGCAACATCCGGTCAACGGAGAGATACATCACAAGGCCTGGGGTGTCCTTGATGGTTTGAGCAGCATCTGGAAGTCTTCCTACTCTGATAATCTTAAGAGAGACTTCTTTAGAGCCATGGTAGAATTTGTCTTGCTGTACGGCTCAACGATATTGACACTAACGAAACACCAAAACGCATATCTTGACGGAGCATACACAAGGATTTTACGAGTTGCACTGGTCATCAGCTGGAAGAACCACCCAACAAAGAAACGCTTATATGGACAACATCTTCCTATCTCATTTTCGATAAGAGAGAGAAGGCTTCGGTTAGCTGGTCACTCCTGGAGAAGTAAGTCGGAAATTGTGAGTGTCACCCACCTATGGAACACATTGGGAGACAAATGATTGGTTTGAAGACCTCATCGCACCTACATTGACGAACTTGTAAATGACTCTGGATGCCCTCCGGAGGCCTGCTGACGGTGATGTCTGACAGAGATAGTTGGAAGGAACGATTTAGGAGTATCCGAGAAGAATTCTCGACTTGATGATGATCTAAAAGAAAAATAAGTACACAATCTGTAGGTTTACAATTTTTCGAATTTGTTAGATTGTTTTTAGATTTAATATTCTCAAACATTATAATTATAAAGTAAATCCAATTATGTTATACGAGGTATGAAAGCATAGCCTGATGTGTTTAAGTTTAGATGCGATCAACTGGGAGACAGAGCAATCACAATTAAAATATTTATCTAGGCTTCCTTTACGCAAAACTGACGTAAGTTCTAATCCCACCGAGAGCTTATTCATTATTTCCGATCTGTGTTGACTACTCCCAACCGTCGATCGATGGAAAGAAAAACCAATTCAAAATTTAAAACGAATGTAAATGCCAGAAAAAAATAATTTGGATCTATGGGTGCTGAAGAAAGCAAATGTGTCTAAGAAGCTTAATGCAATATGGATTAGCTTTCTCACAATAAGAAATTTGTTTACTCAGTAACAAGCAGCTCATCATTAATTGTGGCAGCTAGAAGAATGAACTGAATACTAATTAATAAAACATGTATTTCTCGGTTACTAAGTTTTGCAGCTAATTAGGCAATTATGTGTATGTTTCGTTGGCTTTTATATATATATATATATATATATATATATATATATATATATATATGCTGTTAAATATAAACTAATAAACTAGATTTATGAAATATGAGCGAGACAATGAAATCAGGTATGGCTTGTCATTTTTAGAAAGAAATGTGTAGTCAACACAACCTTTAGAATGACGTACGAATATTAGACAGAGAAGAACACAAGATAGTATGTCTTGAAATTATCAGCAGTTATGATCGCCTCTTTATTAAAATTATCATAACAATAAATACAGCATAATGGCTATCAATAAATAAAACAATAGAAATGGAAGCAAGGATTTATCAGCAAGCTAAGAAAATCCACGGTGAATACTCTCAATGGTGAAAAGAAGCAGCAGCAATGTTATAGCATGTTTAAATCATCACTCCTAGACTAAGGATTGTCAGAGTTGATAATATCGAAATGAATGCAAACGTTGGTTTACGAATTTGTTGAGATAGTAATTGTGAGTGCAATTCCTGTGCTAAATAATGCAGAATTAAAATCAGTTGAAAAAATACTTGAAAGAAATTCGGAGGAAGAAGTAAAAAAAAGAAGACGAGATATCCCTGGACATGGACAGCGAAAACAAAATAATTCAATTTTTTAGTTTAACTAAAAAGTTCGGTTCGAGATTTTCTGATTATTACACGGATGAACAAACACATTTTGAACGCCGAAATGTTGTAACGATAAGAGCAAAGATTAGAAATGTTAAACGAATGAAATTAATACAAATAGTGAGTTTATTCTCACTGGGTGTCTTACATTTTTGGCTTGTGTTAAAATGTATTTAGTAAATACCTCATTGTTGAATCGTCGATTAATTCTTAGCATGCAATTTTTAGTCAAACATTACTAATACAGGTAATGTCTTCTGTAGCCATGTATTCCTGCAACAAAATAAGCTTATAAGGCTAAATAATACTGATATATTATTAGTTTGAGTCATAAATAATTTCCGTTTTTTGTATTAACAATGTGCTTTATTCTTATAACTAACTGAGTTGGATCTCATACACGTGGGATGTTGAATTTCACTGTTCACTACCATTTCCAAGTCTCGGCGTATTGTAGATATGATGTGTTTAACACATTTACTAATTGCCGAGTTCTTTGATGCGGATTGATTCTACTTTATCATACAAGTCAGATCGATGCCATAGTTTGGGCTTATTTTCCGCTTATATTTTCCTAGCATTTTCGGTAAAGTCTTCGAGGCTTTAATCAATGCCGAGGTGGTTAAGCACCTCACATCCCACGATCTACTCTCAGACAAACTATATCGTATCCACATTTTCGGATCTACAGCTGACGTGCTTACCGCCATAAATGAATTTGTATACCAAGCTCTTGATAATAACAGCGAAGCTCGAGCTCTAGCTAAAGATATATCTAAGGCGTTTGCCTTGCCAGCCTTCTACATAAGCTTCGGGTATACGGTATTGCAAGACGATAAATTGATTTAATCCAAATATTCCTGTCATACCTTGAAAAGAAGGTGGTCCTAAACGGTTTCTTCTCGAGCTACTTACAAACACAAATGGTGGCGTTACCTAAGTTTCTATCCTGCATCCTACAGTGTTTCTGTTTTCATCAACGATATTCATGATGTCCCCACTTCTCAAGTCGTCATCTACGCAAACGACACTGTTATTTACTCTTGTCTCAGCATAAATCAATCTGGCATTGCTGACAATGTTAATATCAAATGATCTGACAAGCGATATGGTTTCCGCTTTGCCCGGTCTACCGTTGATATGCTCACGTTCATTACTGGATTTGTATAACAAGCACTTGAGAATAACGGAGAAGCTCGAGCTGTGATTAGATATCTCTGAAACTTTTGATAGGGTTTGGCATGTCGGCCTTCTTCGTAAGCTTCAGAGATATTGCAATACAGGACAATACAATCATCCTTAACAAACCATGAATAGAAGGTCGTCCTAAACGTGTTCTACTCCAGTTCCTTTCATGCAAATGCTGGTTTTCCCCATGGCTCTGTCTTGCATCATACACTGTTTCTGCTCTTCATCAACGAACTTTATGATATCATCAATTCCCAAATAGGCATTATTCCTGCCTCAATAGTAAATCCAACAGTACTGTCAAAAATAACCTGGCCGTTGGTTACGAAAAGGACATCCAATCTGTGTTCGACTGGGGCAAGATATGACTGGTAAATTTTAATGCATCCAAAACTAAACTGTTATCATTTAGCTACCATATAGAACCCTCACTTCTTCCTATCAGCATGGCTGATGCTCAGCTTCACGAGAGTGACGCTTTGCACCTTCTTGGTCTCACGTTTTCCACTGACCTGAAATGGAACAACTACATTGAATAAATAGCTTCATCTACCGCAATGAATGTTCGTTCTCGCTGTCGCCCCAGAAGTCTTCCCCTCGAGATCCTCGACAATATCCAAAGACGGATATCAAATATGATATGCCCTGACCTGGAATCTCAACTCCAGTCACTTTCTCACCGATGTGATGTGGCTTCCCTCTGACTTTTCTACAAATATTGTCATGGCAACTGCTCTGACGAGCTGTTTTCACTGCTACCCTAACTGCATGACATTAAGCGTACTTCTATCATGGCATCTCAGCACCACCCTTTTACTGTGAACAGTGAAATCTAATCGACTCTTCTACTCCAACAGCTTCTTTTCTCGCTCTTCCCGACACTGGTAACCCTATATATATATAATCTTCAAAAATGTAAATGTAATGTCAATCAACATCTTGTGATGCCTTGATCTTGATCCCATCCGTCTTTTTATCCTTTCCTCGAACACCCCTCTTCTCTCTTACTTTACTCTCTGTAACCCTTTTCGTGCTAGTTGCACACTCCTTGCTCGGGGTGAAATGATTAAAAAATGTATATAGTAATTTCAGGTTAGTTAAGAATCCCTGGTTATATACGCTGCACAATTTTTAGATTTCTATATAACGTTATTCTCTTGCTTAAGCTCCCATTAAAATATCTGGATTTAATGTACTTTCAGTCCATCAAATCATAGGATTAAGAAAATTATTCTTAATCCCCTTCGTACGCTGCCCATGCTGTGCAACATTTTAAGCATGTAGCGTACATGAATTTTTAACAACGACATATGAATTATAGATTGGCTGATACACTCCTCATTACAACTGCTTCCTAAAATAATAAATTACTCATGACTCAAACTAATAAAAATTAAATTGAATTTATTATATCGCTTTATTTAGATATGGAGTTTGTGGTATGTCATTACGTTTATGAACATATGAAATAATAAATTGTATGCATGTTGATTAATAGACATAGATAGATATATAAATATGCCAATTATTGAGAATTAGAGAAATAATCTTTCGTACAACTCGAGATCAGATAAGACAATTGTTTTGAAAATCAATATGTAAGTAATTTGCTTGGACCAAATGATCGTCCGTATCGTATAAGACCTACAAGCTCTTTATGTTGCAAATTCTTCTCTGTCAATGCCATTATATGCCAGAGGTTTGAAATATGTTACCAGATATTAAACTAATGTTCACATAGATATGAGACAGAACACTGATGCAGACACCACTGTCGAGGAAGGTGCTAAAATAAAATGCCACTCATATTTTCATGATTCAATATTTCACCACCATCATCATCATCATCACGTCGTCGTCGTCATCATCATCATCATTATCATCATCATCATCGTCATCGTCATCATCGTCATCATCATCCTCATCGTCATCAGTTCCCTGACCAGCTGAAGTCGTCGCAGTTACCGCCAAATAACTGGCTTGAAAGTCAGAGATCTTCGTTCTTGTGTAATGAGTTTTGTGTAAACCCCGCGGATGTCCTTCAAACTGGAAGCTAATCTTGATCAAGGGTACGTAGTCATTATTCTCATCGGTGAGGAGGAAGCACCCTGCTGGCCATTGACTTCATTCGAGGATGCCCTTTGCTACACTGTCTGGATACTTAGCTTTGGAGTCCAGACTCTCATTTTTCTAAATGAGCATTTATTTTACAAGGTAATCGCCCCGCCCATTGGCAGATCTTGTTTTAAATCCTGCATTTTCTCTTGCCACTATCATCACTAATAACCCTGGTTAGTTAATCAGTTTTTACGGCGATTACCCGACCAGGCAGCTGGTGGGACTGGATTGTATGATACCAGAAATACTTGGGTTACTTCTATTAAAGTTTGAGGACAAGCGTATTTTAGATATAAAGAAGGTATGCATATTAGATGGATAAATTAAAGAATAGACGATTTTCCAGGTCCCAATAAATTGACACCAAAACTATTCTGCCGGTTCACGTAAAATAGACACTCAGGCTATTTTGCCGGTAAATATAAATAGTGTTTTAGAACTAAGAACATATTATATTTAAGATCGTCCGTACAGTGGTTGTATTAGTTAAAAAAGCATTACTTGAATAACACGGATTCTTTGGACTGTGGGATTGCCTTCAGTGGGTGCATTTGAAACCATCCCTAATGGCTAATTTAGGATGTTACAGATTGCTATGCCCGAAGAGCTTAAACTATTCAGAGACTGCTATATTTCATTTAATAATTAATGATGAATAAATGATTGGGACTTGTGTTTTAACAAGTGATATTTGAAAAAAATTAAATTGCCTTAACTATTGATGGTGAAAAAAAAAACTTCTGTTTTAGATATTTATATTTTTAATTTCAACATTATCTTCCTTCCTAATAATAAATATATTACCGTAAAAATAGCCTGGGGGTCAATTTTATCGAGACCGATAAAATTAAGCTTAAAAGAATGTTTTTCTATTTTACAGTGACCGGAAAATAGCTTCTTTCATAAATTAAATGTAATATTTAGGTGGATGTTTTTCTATCCATTGGAATCAACCTCTATTTCACATCCCATTCTTATTTCTTTTCATGTGGGTGCTATAGATAAGAAGTCCCAATGTATACGTTTTGCTATTATCTCGAAATATACTAGGCTCAGCGTAAAGTTTGCGCTCGTTGGGTGCCCACACACAAAAGCTTTACATATACAGCTTCTTTTCAGACTGAATGAAGTATATCATTCAAAGGTACCGGAAGCGCATCTTCGTGGAGCAGGGTTGGGGCGTTTATGTCCGAAATTGGCATAAGAATTTGTTCTTCATGTAGTTGTAATAAAGAAGTTGCATAAGATTACATTTGTTTTTTGATTCTATAAATAATCGTGCCAAAACACAGTACACATGACCTGACGATCGCGTTCAAGCATGAAACAGACTATCGCCGTTCGGTTTTGAACTCAGTTTCTACATTGATATTTTAAAAAAATTTTCAAATTTCCGAATTAGTTTATTTATGTCATCGTTAATTTTGCCAAAGTTCATATTTATTTTTATTTCAAATTATTTTTTCCGAGTATTTTTTTTTCATATAAATTTTATATCGGACACAGTGAAAAGAAAATAGTGATTTAATAAAAGACAAGCAATCAGGACTAAATAAGGGATCGTATACTGAAGTGTGTTAAAACACACACACATATTTTGACCGTCTATATGACGTCGCCTTGGGTAACTTGAAATTGGCACCATCAGACTTGAGAATGTCGTATTAAAAAAGAATTACGTAAATAACTTCGGAACAATCGTTGAAAACAAACGTAGCAACATTCGAAAGTACTTGGGAAAAATGATATAAAATTAAAAATAAATATGAGCTTTGGCAAATTAACCGAATTCATAAAACAAGTATTTCGGAAATTTAAAAAAAAATGATAACATCATTGATAGGCAGAACATGTCAATATTATTTAATCAAACATGTTAGACAGAATTATTGCTGCCGAAATACAGCCTATTTAATATATGTATATAAAATACTTCCATTTTGATCTACGGAGGGGAAATGGCTTTACTATAGAATATATACACAATTGATTGAATTAGAATGTTTGTGTAAAACCATCATTATTTTTTTAGAAGACCCGATGACACAAACAATGTACAATGTGCAGATAAATTTCTAAACATCACCTCCTCAGAGGTGAATTCATATTTTTCCGACTCGTGGATTGATTGTCGACCAAGTCAGAGAATAGGGTCTATCCTATTATTTAACTCAAAGCTGGAGGGTCCTGGATTAATGCCATTTCGATGGGCATTAGTTCGAAGTGAGCAAAGGATGAGCCCAGGTAGCCGTTCCTTATTTCTGCACCGATATGTTTTAAGTTAGCCACCCTTATCTTTAACTGATGAGGTGGTTGGATGATAGCGGTAAAATATGCGGCATGGCAAATTAATCTGCGGGAGAGGATGATGCACATATGTCGTACCAATTTGATTGTTCTCTGTCGTAGTGAATTAAATTTTACAGTGAAAGTACTCATAGATGATAATAATGCTATTTTGTTAGGAGTTTTGTAGACTAGTTTTCGATAACATGCATAGATTTTATATAACCAATTATTAGACTCATATGTATGGATAAATTCAGAGCGGAATATATTGTTTTTACGACAGCTTCATCACGCTTATAGTTTGGTTGAATTCCCTTGTAATAGAATATATTTCTTGCCTTCTTGTTTTTAGTACGTTCTATGCTTTTGTTGCGAAATTTCTTTAGTGTTAACTTTATTTCTTAGCTAACAAGATATATGTTGTTTCCGAGCGTATTAAAAGAAGTTGCATATAGAAAAAGAGACACATTTTCTTAACAATCTGTCTTGGAAATAATCAGATATCCACTTGAAATCATCCGTTCACAGATATACGGAAAATACTAACATACTTCGAGAATATTATCTGTGTTGTAAGGAAACAAACAATAAAAATAAAAAGTAATAGTAATTAGTGCCTCTCTTTAGTACAACTACTCGAAACATAGATTATTAAATTATTATCATCATCATTCGATTTCTGCTATGGAACCTACCAAGTCTGCGGAAAGACCTAATCATAATTGTTATTGTAATACATTTCATGTTAATTTTTTTTTTTTTTTTTTTTTTATCTCCGAAACTAAAATAGACAAAGTTCTCCTTAAAATAAGACAATTTTCTGTATGTCTCTTAAGGGATTCTTTCAATGTGTTGTTTTGTTCCATTTTTATAATTCCAAGTGCACCTATTACCACTGGTATTATTCTTGTTTTCAATTTATTTTTCTATTTCAACCAGGTCTTTGTATTTTGATAGTTTTTCAAATTCCTTGGTTGCTATGTTACAATCCGCTGGACAAGCCATATCAATTAGTAGGCAAGTTTTTTCTTTCTGGTTTTTGACAATAATGTCAAAATTATTATTATTATTATTATTATTATTATTGTTATTATTATTATTATTATTATTATTATTATTATTGTTGTTATTATTTTCTTTTTAAAAGTCTGATTCTATCGCGACACAGACAATTGCCATGTTTCAAAACTGAAACTAAATTCAGAAATTTAATTATTAAAATTGAATTCAAAATCCATAGTCTCGTTCCATCGTCAAGCGATGATGGGAAATGAACGATGGGACGGGACTATGGATTTTGAGTTTAATTTTGATAATTAAATTTATAAAGTTAGTCTCAGTCTTGTGTCGCGATGGAATCATATTCTTAAAAAGAAAATAATTACAATATTACGCTCTACTGTTTTGTGTCGAGCACTTTTTTTTAATTTAAAAATAACTGCTAAGCACATCGGATTACAAATCTTAATTTTCTTTCTTATTATTTTAATATATATATATGTGTGTGTGTAAAAGTGAACATGGAAGTCAACACTCAGGTGTCACAGGCTGTTTCATGCTAGACACAATCTTCAAGCCACGTAATTCCCTCTAGCATGAAACAGACTATCGCCTCTCTAGGTCGACTTCAATATTCACTTTTATATTTACATAAGAACTATCTTTATCCCATAAATATAGCACACCTATATATATATATATATATATATATATATATATATATATATATATATGTTAATGAATATTCATCAGACATCATCATTTCGTAATTATAATAAACGACATTGTCGGAGGTATAATCCTTCTTTAGTAGGACTTATTAATCTAGGTCTTTTTTTATTTCACTTTTTAAGAAAATACAAACTCAAATACATGTATCCACAAAAATAACATTTATATTAATATATAAATATATTGCCAATGTGGACAACGGAAGCATGATTTTTCTCTCCCAGGTAATCTTCAGATGCAATATTGGATCCTATGTCCACACTGTTTGTCTCTATAAACATTCTGTCTTCTTTCGCCTTCTTTTAATGTCAAATTATAAAATGTTTTCCACATAATTTTCTAATAAACATGCACAAAGAAAACATTAATCCTTGATTTTGGCCTTTTGAATCATGTCTTATTTATAGTTTTATAAAAACAAATGGCGTATTATTGGAGACTAGCAGTAGAGCCCGGCGTTGCCCGGGGATATAACAGTAAGAGATAGATCAAGTATCCACCATCATAAAGACAGAAAAATAAAATTGACAAAGATTATTGTTTAAGGTTGACGGACACGCATGTCTTAATTAGTTTCTTTTTTTTTACGAATTGGTCAAACCCAAACTCAAACAAAATCATTGTTTTCAATCGGTATGAGTCTCCCGATTGAATAGAATACTTTTATAAACAATTGTCTTGTAAATGGAATTTTTAAAGCATTCTGAATGTAAAAATAAAGAAAATGTGTGCAAGACATAAGAAACACTACATGCCAAAAAAAAATGAAGTTTTGTTGAAATCGGTTGAAAAATGTAGGTAGCCTTTCTGTAATCTTTTAGTTTTACAATTTATGATTTTTACTTATTGAATACAGTAAAAAAAATTGCATATTTTGCTTGTGGTGTTTCATAATTAGAATTCTGATTTGAATATATTTTCCACTCGTTGTTTCTAATACAAAAAATATTAACTTTATTTGGGTTTATTAATTATGATCTAACAAATCTTATTCATTTAGTAGCCTTCTCTGTAATATATAATGATCTTTTACAATTCATGATTTTTACTCCTTGAATACAGTAAAAAAAATGGACACCATGTGTATTTAAAGTAGTTTCCCGATCTGGTTGTAATTTATTGTTAGGACTTTTGTATGTTTAGATTTCATTATCTTTCCCTAAAGATAAAGAATTTATCCGATGTTTGTATTCGTACAATCAGTAGAGACCGTTAGATTATTGTATAAGGTTGACGGACACGCATGTCTTAATTAGTTTTTATTTTTATTTTTTACGAATTATTCAAACCCAAACTCAAACAAAAACATTGTTTTCAATCGTTATGAGTCTACTGATTGAATAGAATTTTATTATAAATAATTGTCTTGTAAATGGAATTTTTAAAGCATTCTGAATGTTAAAAATAAAGAAAGAAGTGTGCAAGAGAATAAGAAAGACTACCTGCCAAAAAAAAAAAAAAGTGAAGTTTTGTTTTATCGGCTGAAAAATATAGGAAATCCGCTCCCATATTTAAAGTAACCTACACACAAAAAAAAAACCCGATGTGAGTTGTCCCCCTTCCATTTTCACGATGTCTCTTAATCGTGTTTTCAAATTGATTTTGTGCAAAAACAATTGTATTTTTCCCGTTTTTGGCGATGTTAGAACCACCACAAGTTAATTTTACGTAGTCTTGTGAAGTTTTGTTGAAATCGGTTGAAAAATGTAGGAAATCCGATCCAATATATAAACGTTACAAACACACACACACACACACACACACACACACACACACACACGCACACACACACACACACACACAATCTGCGTTTTATAATAAGTAATATTTTATTTTTTTTAAAAAATGTCATATATTAATTACGGCAATGGTGAGATAAAACTTTCCCTCAAAGGTAAATATTGGGCATTGACTAGTCTAACAGAATTAACCTCAGTAAAAAAAATTTAAATCTTACTTTTAAAACTGTTTTTACCGAAAATGTTTTTATTATTTCTAATATTGGTCGGCGTTTTCTTACTAAGTATTTATTAAAAGTTAGTTGGAAAGTTAACATATCATTATTGTCTCTTGTAGTTACATTTATAAGTGTACGGTGTTAATTAAATATTTCTACATATAAATCACTAATGCCAATGTTGTCAAATATTGCGACACACGCACACACGCACGCACACACACACACATATATATATATATATATTTATATATGACGTTCTCACGATTGCGCCAAGTATAAAACAGGCTGTCGCCTCTGAGTGTTGACTTCAATGTTCACTGTTATATATATATATATATATATATATATATATATATATATATATATATATATATATATATATATATATATATATATATATATATATATATATATATATATGATTTATTTGAAAAGTATAACATAAATATGTTATACAAATCACTAGAAAATAGCCATTCTGTTTCAACACTTCTGGTGTCTTATCAGGTTATGGTGTTGAATGTAGAATAAAGAATTTTAGAAGGTACAAATCGACCAAACACCTCTCGATAATTGAAACGCTGTTACTCAATCCAAATATAAATTATATTTGCTCTACTCTGTATTGAGTACTCTCGTGAGAAAACTACTTTTTGGCTATTGGAATTTATTCCGTACACACCAATCCTATGCTTGCATACACACACGCTACACACACGCACATGCACAGACACACGCACACACACACACACATATATATATAATCATTTTCGAATTTTCTTCCAACTAATGTTTCTTTGAGAAGTAAGATGATGAAAGCATAATATTAATCAGTTCTAGTAAGTGTGGAAGTAATGTTGCAATATCTACAAATGTTCCAATGTCTTAATTTTTGAGAGTTATCTTCTTGTCATTTAAAGTGCCGTTAGTTCGTCACGCTAATTCAAAATCTGTTCCCTTTTGAGTAGCGAATCGTTTTAAGGAACGCCATTTTTTACGCCACCACGCATTTTAAATTTGTAATTTTTGGCGGCGTTTATTTCGCTTTTACTTACCGTACCTGTTCTGTGAAAGTGACCCCACGTTCCAGTAATGACCAGATTCAAAACTGATTAACTTCTCTGTTGAAATGAATCCTGTGCTCTCAGATGTAGTTTCAGTACTGAGGTTTTGAATCTGTCTCATCACTAACAGTTTTCGTTTATTAGAAAATTATTTTTTTAGCATAATTCTAATGTAAGAACTGATAAGGTATTTCCCGATACATCTGGTTGAATTTATACTGGATTTTCATAATAAAGGTTTGTAAAATCATAAACTGATGTAGGATTTTTGTGCCACTAACATCAAAATCTCGGTTTCAAATTACAAATTTTAATCATCATCGACAGCGATTTTCCTATCTTTCATAAATATCGTAAGTGTTAAGAATACATAACTTACGTGCTTCTGTTTTCTCAGATTGAATAGGAAGAATAAACAAACGCAATCATACTACCATTCCACCAGGATTTTCCAAAAAGGGAAAATAACAATACTCAAAATAAATTTCTGATTTCAAAGATAATTTCCGCAAAAGTAATAACTGGATCTTTTGTAACGTTTAACTAAAATTACCTGAACATTGCTGCTGGAAAATTTTTTCATTTATTTTAGTAAAACCTTATGATATACTTCAGGTTTATATCACATAACACATAACACCTACAACAGATCATGTAAGAAGAATATATCTATAAAATATACGTTTATACAGAAAATATAATATTATGTACACAATATCTGAAGGTAAATAAAGGTGAAGGCATACAACTGCATTCAAAATAGACTTAGTTGAAGCCAAGAAATTGTGTTCAAAATACTTACATCTCGATATTAAATAACCCCAAAATTGATATGCCGCTAAGCAAAATCAACGAAACAAAATTGTTATGATATATTTCTATTTATTTTGGCAACATATATTTGTAACTTCGAACTGAATTTTTTAAAATGCTGTTCCATATATTGATGAATAAATGCAAATTGCTTAGGTCAAAGTAACGCTTTTCTAATTAAAACAATATCTTGTATAGATTTTTATTACAAGTTGTTCAGCCAGTAGCAAATTTAAAACGCCAATCAGAGATACTGAACGAGGCTTTTGTATGAATGTAAATAGGGGAGGTTAGAATTGTAGATTATGAGGAGATGTAATATGTATATATCATGGACATGTGAAGTTGAAATATCGGTTCGAGTCTGATCACTGAAGTTAAGCAACGTCGAGCACAGTCAGTACCGAAATAGGTGAAACCTTTGCAATAATAGGTGTAAAGATGGATGCGGGATGGTTTAATATATATTTGGTGGAAATGAGATGTTGGGGACCCGAGTTCAAATTCCAATTCATTTCGATACATTTCCTTACAAGCAAGCACCCTTAGGAAACGTATAAAATCATATATTCTCAGTCTGTGGGTTAGGAAAGAATGTACTGGAATAAATTTTTTCACTAGAAAAGTACAAATGAACTGTAGAGGAAGAATCCCATTGTGCGTAGACTAACAGGTCATAGCTGGTAAGGTCTGAACTGGTTGAAATAATGAATATAAGTCCAGAAATATCGCTTGTGCGAAAGTGAATGCAAAGATCACGGCCGGAAGATACACACACACACATATATATATATATATATATATATATATATATATATATATATATATATAAACCCATCGTGCGTCGAGCCTAGGGTTAGAATCTCCGACTGATGACAAATCGGTCGGGTTTTGGTCCCGATTCGAACTTATCGTATGTCTAGCCATACTGATGAGCTGCAAAAAAGTATGTCTGTCGATGACAATATATATATATATATATATATATATATATATATATATATATATATATATATATATATATATATATATATATATATGTATTCTTTCATCTCGTTTTACTTTTTTTCCACCATCTGCAGGAATTCTGGTAGTTTTCTTTGTGTTTCTGCTATAAAACATTTTCATCTGCATATCTTTTTAAGATTGTGTCAGTCAATAACACATTGCATCAATATCAATAAAACATTTGGCCGCCTAAAGAATTATGAAAAATGGCTAATATTTTCTTCAAAGTTTGTTTCGCGACAACTTAATGATATTTTGGAACATTTTCTAATGTCATTCGTAAAACCGACAAATGTGAGCATTCTCATTCACACAATTAAAAACAAAGAAAATGTGCTGAATTTCTAAGTGTAACTAATATGTGGCACGAGGCCGAATGTATGGAGCACCCAGTGTGAAAAAAGACACACATGATTCAAAAGTAGCATTTATTTATTCTAAGATGACTCAAGAGAAACTACAAATAATTAAATGTGAGTATTTTTACTGTACATTAATTTCACGAATCAACCCCCAAATATATCTCATATGGATTTCGTTATACAATCTTTGTTACCTGCATTCAGATTCCTGTATATCCTGGTGGAAGTGCTGACCTTGATACTCTCCATGTTTTTCTTGAATTTCTCAAAATGGGCGACATTTTGCTGTAGATATTTACCAGGATCTAAAGAAGCACTACATAATTTTTTATCTTGTGGTTGCCGAGAAATCACGAAACCACTGTGACAAAGATGTTCCTTGTTGCTTTCACTCTCGTAGTGAGATTCCTGGGTAATTCCTTGGATTCTATGATTTTTATTTTTGGTCTGACGAAGACTTTTGCTGCAGACAATTCACGATAGAAGTCTTGAAGATACTTGAAGCTTGCATAAACCTTATCGAGATATGTGAGAAAATTATTCATGCGAACCAATTCTAAGTGTACTGGAAGAAACAATATTGCACTTGTTTCCATTTGTCTTTGTTCCTCTTCACACTGGAGTCAGCCTGCTTTATCCAGCCCCAATTTTGATAGCGTGTCGCTGTGTCCCTAATAATGTCATTGTTGGATGCTGCAATTGCTGTCAATCCGGTCAGTATGGCATCTATTGTCCGTTAGAAAATGGCTGGTACTATTTTAACAGCGAAGCAAAGACTGTTACAAAAGAATAATCCCATGTTTGTGTTGATAGTAAGGATCTCTTTAAACTTCTCATCAACATTCAGTTGAAGAAAAGCATCGGAAAGTTCAAACATTGCAAAGCAAATTCAGCCACTGAGTTTTGTGAAACGATCCTCCGTCACTGGAAGCAGATACTAAGGTGAATCCAAAGAATCATTGAAACCAAATGAGTAATCAGCACATATCAGAACTTTTATAGGCTCTATTACTCATTCTTGTTGAAGACGTTTTAGTTCTTTTTTGACCACATGGTGCTGGCATTTTTTGTCTAAAAGCTGGCTTAGAATCTGGTTTGAATTTCAGAGTAGCTTTATTTTTTTAATCGAACCCGAGTCCATCTTGAAAAAAACATTATTAAGTGTTTTTAGTTCATCCGTGAAACGATTTTTAATATCAGAAACTGACGTAAATTTAAATGTGTTGAAAACAGATTTGAGAGGGATTTCAAAAATGTTAAGTTGCTCTATCCAGCAATTAATTTTAATTCCAAATTATCTGCGATATAACACACACCAGAAAATGTTTTATTTCTAAAGGAAACATTGCAAGATAACTCAACCAGTTAAAGAAATTATACTTTCAGGCGCGCTAATTGCTATGTCATCTATTTTAGACACTCGTGACGTTTCAATTCATTCCCAAATCGAGTGCAATATTAACGTCATGCTCGACGCTCTATCAAATTGGAATCGAACATTTTTTTTTGTTTACAGAAACAACAATATATGTTCTATGGAATTGGTAAACCACTTTGTATGTTGCAAACACTGCGTTTGTTTCGGACATTTTCCTATTTTCTTTTTTTCTAAATTGTTTCCCGGTCAAATTTTTGTGTGAATTTGGGTTGTAACTTCTTTCTGTATGTCTCTTTAGGTGACACATGCACTTACGTATTTTCAACGAACAAAATCTTGCATAATGCCAATCCATAGAATGCCAACATTTTGAAGTCGGTTTCTTTTCATCTCGGAGTTTTTTTCTCGCGTGGATGCTGCTGGCTCTTGATAAATTACCGTTTTCTTTGAATCAACATATTGTCTCATTTTAAGCCTAATAATTTATTGCATTCAGTGGTGAAGGCTTTTAAGGTAATGTCTTTGGCCTTTTTTCCAGTTTTGAAAGAAGTCGGAAGTGAACATCAGCATAAGCAGAAGATTTTAATCCTACAGTAAAAATCAAACATTTAAACTGCTCCTCTGTGAGGAAATTCAATTTAAAATTTTCGTATTCCCGAATGCCATGACCAGCAAATATCAAGTTATCGTCAGCGTCATTTTTCATTAGCATTAAACAAATGAATCGAATATTAAACAAAGAATGTTTTTCTCTGAATACTCTAACAAGTTGTTCTACTGTTTCAATGAAGATGAAATTTGTTGCCTGCTTTGGTAAAATATAATTTGTATAATGGTCAGATGCTTAGTGCCCAGTTTATTAATAGACGAATTTTCTGTAAGAAAAGTTGGCGTGAAAGGTAACCATCCAACGTTTAAACAACGAAGCGATATATTTTCCTCTCGCTGGGTCACAGTGGATTTCTGTAATGTTATTGACTAAGATAACCGCTGAATTGGTATTTTGCTTTCTTCCATCGCGGAATATGTCGAGTTGATTCTGAAACTGTGCGGTTGTTGCTGTCAATGACAGTTGTTGTGACTTCTGAAACAGTTCCTGCAGTTGGCGCAAAATTTCCTTACGCATCTTTAGTGGAATTACCATTTTGATTTTGAAGTTCGAGTCCTCGTCCTCAAAAATTCGTTATATCTCAGATTGTAGAGATGAACAAAAACAAATGAATGACATGTGTATTTTAACATATAATAAAATAAATTCTATACATTTAATGCCTGAGAACAGCAAGTAAGATTTGGATTTAAACCCTGAGTCCCAAGTAAGTTTTAGCTTATCACCATGTTGGATTAAGAAGTGTCGCATGCCCACACGACGACAAGGGACGTAACTCCATTGTATTTTAAGTTATCGTCCTTTACGGGGGAAAGGAAGTAACACTTCCTAACACCACTGATCAATAATTAAATCATAGATAGAGACATTCCTCTCGCTACTAACTCAAGAAATGAAAGTTACTTCGAATTAAAAATAAATAAATATTAGCATTGTATTTTGCTTGGAAGTGGGTTGTTACCGAAAAGTCTTATTAAAAAAAAATAATAATAATTTACATTAGTAGCTAAGCCTTATACTCCACCTCAACCAAAAAATTTGCATGAGGTGCTAGAAATTTTTTTTCCATTTTAATGAAGCAGTCATTAAGCGCATGAGATCATTGTCACGTTATTCATTTTTCTTCATTTATATAACCAAACAACCTCTCTGGTATGGATTTTCCGTTTTTCAATGAGTATAAATACGGCGTATTCCGTTATTTATGAGGTATTGGCAAGATGCAACGTACGCGTTAATTACTAAGTAAAGAATATGGAGAATTATATTATGGAAAAACCGTAAGTATACCGAGATGATTCTGACGTTGTGTCTGTTGAAAAGGAGTTTCAATGCTAAAGACAAATCTCACACATAAGGCTGTATACGCTCTTTCGAACTGTATTAAAGCTGAAAATTAAGGACTGTACAGCACAAGCCTCAGCACAGCTGCAATGCTCCACTTTTTCTAGTATTATTACACCCAGATATCTTGACAATTTCTCTTTTCTAAGAAAATTGTAGTCTACTTTTAAAATAATGATTGACTACAATTTTTAGCTATTATTTATAGATGCAAGGAGTCTTCTCAATGAAGGTGGATTCTTTTAAAACTTTTTAGTAAGTTGTGCAATAGACAGCTTTGAAGGAATTACTGCAGTATTGTATTATGAAGAAGAGGGTGTTATCAGTTCCCGTTGAGATGTTTATCCTACGACATCATCCGTTCACAAGATATGTCGGTATAATTGATTTAAGTGTATATTGGCCTTCTGTAATGATTATAAGAGATGCTCAATGGGTTGCAAAATACAAAAAGAAATATGTATATATCACAATACAAAAATACAGAAGGATGCGATGAAGTTTGAAAGTCCCGGAGTATACGAGGGATAGAAATATTCTGGGAGGCAGTAAATATATATATATATATATATCTTTACTTATATATCAACAACTCTAATGGAACTAACCAGAAATATAAGCTCGCTTAGATATAATGAATGACGTCCAGCCATTATCGAAAAAGGACATCAATTTGTCGAGCATCTTTGGTTTAAATATTTTATATGAGCTTATTAAGTTTTCTCTCAGATTTTCATACTCCTTTGACTAGAGTATTATTAGTTGTAATTTTCAAACTATATTGTTTCTATTTGGCTCGCGTACTTGTATCCAGGTTGTGATAGATTTCTGATTGCTTTGTCGAACTATCTATTTAGAAAGTGGGAAATTTTATCTTTTGTTTATATTCTTTCTTTCATCCTTGCTGTGAAAGTTTTCTAATTAGTTGATTTAACTATGGCTTTGTTTGACGGGCGATTTTTATTATCGGTCTATTTTTAGGTGTGGGAAAAATTTGGTATATTTCTTTTATTATTGTTTTTTATTTATTTATCTAGCTCCACAGCATTGCATGAATATAGTTTTCAAGTTAATATTTGTTGATGGTGCCTAGTAGCATTCAAAAACAAAGCATAAATAAAGACCATATTCTTGCTTTCTAATTGTTGGATGAGATTTTACAATAAGGAGTAATATATAGGGTTCATTCCATTTAGTTCTAAAGTAATTGAAATGATTTTTAGGAAATAACAATGCATGTAAATTTTTTGCAGAATTTGCACGTTTCTTTTGATGATATTCATTAATCATTCTTTGGTTAGAGACCAGAATATCTTTAAACAATTTTCAGAATATTTTGCATTAGATCACTCAGAACACCAGCGCTTTCAAATATTTCCTGGCCTTTCAATCCAAGCTACATTGGATCCGCTTTTAAAACTTGTTTTTAACATAATCCGTTCATATTCACGTATATTTTTCACAGTATTACAATCAGGATTTGCACGAAATTAACTGTAACAGGGAAATTCACTTTTATTTCCCAAGTTCAGTTACGACAGCTGTTGCATTTAATAAGAAAAAAAAATCAGTAATGGATGGTTACACATAGATTTTTCCTTAACAGTTGCACTTCTGATGATCATCTGAGAAAGAAATGTAAAGAACTTGGGCAATAAAATTGATTTTCACTCGTACACTGCATTTCTTGCATCCTTTGATTGTAATAAACGGAAAAAAATATCCGTGAATACGAACGGATTATGCTAAAAATAAGTAGACATGTTGATTGTAATTTATTTAATCAGATGTTCCGAAAAGAGAATTTGCTGCCTAAATGCACACACACACACACACAAACACACACACACACAGCACCACCTATATACATATATATATATATATATATATATATATATATATATATATATATATATATATATATATATTTATGTATATATTGTTAAAAAGTAACGTTGATATTGGGTAAAAATATCTTGTAAATATATATCTTGCTGATTATTCATCTTTTTAATTCATTCTTTTTGTTCCTATTCCGTCAATAAACTGATGAAAAACTTGCGCGGAAAGTCGATCGACCACGGCAGGGCAATCGAATCGGATCCATTCTCCCGAGATTACCCACATCATATTCTGATTTCCGGACTCATAAATGATCGTGTTTTCGGAGGAATGTCTCATATTATTCTTGACTTAAAAGCTCAAATCACTGATTTTTTAGAAAACTGATATCAAACTCTGAATGCATTTGTTCCATTCTGTGGCTGAAATTATGAATCGATTATGATTAACAGTATTTTAAGCATGGCCGAAGAAAAATATTTTTTATAGAAATACATACATGTATATTAATCATCAATAGGTGAATGAATAAATTAACTAATAAAAATAATAATAATAATCAACACCGTCTATTTAATGTTGCAAAAGTTGAAAGAAGTTAAAGCATTTGAAGGTCAACTAAGTTATCGTCAAGAATGTTGGCAATAGATAACGAGAGGCACATTAGTTAGTTAATTCCTTAATGTTCAAGCGACTTATCTCTTGACCGATCTAAGAGATTCGCGTCATAACGTTCATCAGGATTATAGATTCTGATAAAACTTATCTGACACGCTGATATTGATGAACAGAATTACGCAAAAATACATGCACACACACACACACACACACACACACACACACACACACACACACACAGGCACACACACACACACACAAACACACACACACATATATATATATATATATATATATATATATATATATATGTATGTATGTATGTATGTATGTATGTATGGAGAAGTGCTGCATGTTTCGTAGAAAAGACAACAAGGACATCCAGAATGCAAAATAGTCATTAAAACGTTTATTGGCAGTAGTTTTAGCTGAAGCATTCAGCACTTTCTCAAGTATCAATGTCTTTGTAACAGAAAGAAAAATATAGTTTTAGTCAAAGAGTCATGATATTTTACAAACTATTAATCAATTTCATAATTTAGTGAACTAAAGAAAAATTAATTTTAAGCTACACATACTACAATAATTTTCTCATTGCAATGAAAATGTCTTTCTAATTCTAGTTATCTTCACTGGTTATAATAAAAAGAAAAGAATGAAATATGTAAAATAAATGGCTAAATTTACGTATCCTAGCATGGTGAATAATAGGCGTTTTGAAAATTCGACAGGCAAGTCTGATTGAAATATACGTCACTTTGTCATTGATAGTAATTTGTTCAAGCGTCTCCTCAAAGAAGGAAAATTATTAATTTCTGGTAGAATGAAACACCCTGTAGCCTCTCGCAATTTATTTCGAGAGATTACTGGCGACTCTTGAAGCGGCTACTTTACCATAGCAGACCCACACTCTATTCAATCAATTTGAAAGCATTGACATCTACTGCAACTTACATAGAGTCCTTTGCTCGCAAGTCCTCTTGGAACTCCTCAATTGACCCATTAGTAGTACACTGCAAGATTTTACATCTAGAACGGAGTTCGTACTGAGTTATATGTCCATAACCCCGCCACTATTTGCTGATATAATTTCTAAATTAGATTGCCCCACAACGACAAGCGGATGTACACGGATTCCTGCTGTCGTCCTAAAGAAATGTGCTGCCAAGTTGTCCCTTGTTCTCTGTAAACTTTACAAGAAAAGCCACTCTGCCTTTACGATTTCCAGCTTGTTTGACGGCCTCCTCTGTAGTTCCTGTTTTAAGAAATGTGTGGAACCATCTCACCCATAACATTATTTCTCTTTTATTCTTTTACGTTTTCTTCGGCAAAATACTCCATGATACATTCAGTGATTAATTGATTAATAATCTTAATACACAGGACCTCCTTTAAAACGAAACAAAAACTTCCGTTTCGCTATGTCTACCGCCGATGTGTTAACGGCGATCACTGAATTTGTTTGCAAAATAACGGCGAAACTCGAGCTGTGGCTCTAAATATAACGAAGGCGTTAGACATGGTATGGTATGATAACATTCTACTCAAGCTAAAGGCCTACAGTATCACGAGACAAACATTTGGTCCAATCCAATCGTTCTTAAAAAAAATTGTGTAATAAATGTCGTGTTGAACTTCATGTTTCAGATCATTTCACACTAACGTAGTTATCCCCCATGGCTGTATACTCTCTATACACTGTTTTCCATCAATTATATGCCTGTGATCTCCTTGTCATCAGGCAGATATTTTCCTAGTATCTGAGAAAACATTATTGGTTCGGTGTTTATTTTCGATGACTGGTTGTCAGTGAAACATTATAATTTAACTGAGCATGTTGATTTGGCATCCAAGGTCATTTCACTGAAGTTGGCACCACATATCAAAGTCTAAGTTTGATCTCAGTCAGCCAATTCTGTTTTCTGTAGAGTTTCCATACACATTAATATACAGACATAATGCTGAACACAATATTATACTCTTACATATAACTCAGAATTATATTAGATTTGAATCTTTTTAACACATCTGCAGCAGTTGTGTGTGGATACATACATGCATATATATATATATATATATATATATATATATATATATATATATATACATTTAGGAAAATTATATATGTGATGTATATGTATATATATATAAGATATAGTTGTAAGCATGTATATGTATATATGGGTGTATGTTTATATAGAGGATTCTAATAGGAAGGGTATGTTTTTTTTAATTATATTTTAATCTTAATTTCTTTTGAAATAATTTCTAATTACACTTGCAAAATTAGAAATTTTATTCATCTGGCGATAATCTCAATTTAAATTGATCACTTAGATTTAAATTAAAAAATTTTACTCCTTAACCATTTTTCATGATAAAAAATATTAAAATTAAAAATATTTTCTGAAATCTAAAGATTTAATTCACAATCTAACGTTAACTTTCAGAAAAGAATTAAATATGTGTAAAGATGGGTGCGTGTAGATATATGTATATGTTATTTGTATATATATATATATATATATATATATATATATATGCGTGTATACGGATGCATATCGATACATATGTATGTGGTTATATATGTAATTGTACATGTATATGAATGTATGTGTATTTACGTACATATGTATGTGGTGCCTGCATATAAAATCAGTAATATTTTTTACTATTACTATCAAATCTCATTCCATCTTGATTTGAAAGCTAAACTTAAATTAAGAAATATTACCAATCTAAAATTAGCTTCAAATTAAATTCATGAGTTAGACTCTAACTTATACAGATTTTAACTTAACAGACATACATAATAGTAAAATATTGCTATTAGTAAATTATTATATTTTTTATATTTGTTTATTAGTTTAATATTGGGCTTATATTAAATCCCTAATTTAATTGTGGAGAAGTTAAATATTTAAATTGCTATCAAGCATTAAATTTAATTTCTTTGTGGAATTTGTAAACATTGAATTTACTATCAACATTTAAAATCTTTGTTTATCTAAATTACTAAAGTGATACCACACCTCTCCTCCCTCCAAAAACGCTAAGTATCTCTTATCTCCCATCCCTTTACTTCACCCATTTGTGCATTTCCTCTTTTTCTTTCTTATTTCCATAACATTTCAGTTGAGTTGATCGATTAAATAGGTCAGTGTCTGATCTGATCCTCCTAAATATTAATTATTGTAATAAAAATATAAATAAAATAAATATTAAAACTCTCCCTTCTCTCTCTAAACTTGATCATGTCTCTCACACTATTCCTCACCACCCTCTATGTCACATTATTTAAGCTTAATACTGACCTTCAAAAGATTAAATTTTAAATTCATTTTTATTTTCACCTTTGAAAGTGAAGTCTGAAGATCCAGAGAAAAATAAAATTCTCTGGTGACATAAATTATAACTAATAGAGCCTTAAAGTTGTCTGTTTTTTTTAAATTATATATATATATATATATATATATATATATATATATATATATATATATATATATATATAATTATTTTTAAAAAATCTGATTCCTTCGCTACATTTAAAAACGAGAGCCGAAAAACCTCAATATAATTATTAAAATTAAATTGAGTTAAAGTATCAAGATCCTGTTTTCTCCTCAATCAAAAATTTAGGAATAACCAATCTTGAAATTTACGCATATTTATAAGCAAGTTCATTCGCAATATTATTTACTATGGAAACGGCTAGGCTGACCATTTTGGTAAGGGGTCTAAGAGATTATTTTTTATCCACATATCAGTCACCTTCGGAAAGAGGTCAAGCTGAGGTTGGGTGGAGGGTATGCATTTCAAAGCGAATGATGGCATTCATGTGCGCACAACGTCTGGCCAGTCATAGCGAAAGATTACTTTTGGCACCATAATGTATCGTTAATATGTCGTCTAGATAATTTTGTTTTATTTTATTTATTTATTTATACTTTTATTCATTTATTTATATATTTTTTGGATTCTAAGGGGATGATTCGTACTTAAACGCGTCGCACTTAACTACAATTTGTTTTTTGACGACTTCATAAAGGGTTTTTCTATCTTGTGGTTGGTTTAAGTTTTTAAACATTTTCTTAGACTATGAAGTTTAAACTTTTATGCTAATTATTTAATGCGAAAATTTGTTGATGTCGACAGAAAAACGTTAACTCATGTCTATGTTTAATAAATTTTCATTATTTAGTAACTTAATAATGTTTAGTTTTTCATGTAGGCATAAAGGGCATCGGTCAAACCAGGCTTTCCAAGTTTTTGTTCTATTTATTATTTTCCATTTTACTTTTGTTATTTTATTCATTTAGTTTAAATGCCAAAAATATTTGGATAGAGATGTCGGATTTCTATTTCCAATATTATTGAAGGAGCTTTTGTATTGTCTCCATCTAATTTTAAATTCATTCTTCGTTGAACAAATGTATATCCTATCAGTTTTTGGACTCTCAGTGGATGAGATAGTGCATTGGTATACGATAGATTTTAGGCGGCATTTATTTTCCAACGGGCAGTCTTCAGTGTTTCTAAAATCACCTAATTTTTCATTATTTTTGTCTAATTTTAGTTTACAATTTTTATTAATACTGTTTTGGCATGAATGTTTTTTCAGGATTTTGTTATTTTTTTTTATGATTCTTTCTAGATTTTCAGTGCAACTGTAACATAATTTTAAGGTGTTTTTTATTAAAGATCTTGCTAAGTCTGCTATTAAGTGTTTTTCAATTAAAGCTAGGAGCTTATGTCCGAGATTAATACTAACCATTTGGTTGAACGGAGGGGTATACCAAATGATTTTTTTTCCTGTTTTTCTTCTGGTTAGTATCATTGTTTATATAATTTATGTTAGCGTTTTTGTATCCGCTATTTTTTAGGGATGTGCTATAAAAATTACTGTGTTGTTGGAATATTTCCTTATTAGCGGAATTCATGCTGATTCTTTTTTTCATTTATCGAACTTAGTATTACACTCGGTGTAAATTTCGAAAATCTTACTCATAAAAGATATACTTCGAGAAAAAAATAGCATCACTCTTTTTAATACTGATAGTGGTTACCTTGCTAATCGTTTCTTTAAAGTTGCGAGGAATGTCAACATTAAACTTTTGTCATTATTAACTTTTCGAGTTACATGTCATTTCCGTTTTATTTATTGCTGTTGCTGGGAAGATTTTGTTATTCTGAAAAGTCATTCCAAATGGTTCGACGAAAGACAGTCTTCTTGAAGACATGCAGGGTTCAACCGCTCTAAATTATTATTATTATCACTATTCCTAAATATCAATTTCTATAATTGCCTTTATTCTATATAGTTTCCTTATAGAAAGAAAATGAAAGAAAATTATAATATCTCGCTTTAAAAAAATATAAAACGATTTTTCTCATCTGTACATTGTTAGTAATATAGATCACTGGATACAGGCCTTAGTCAACACTTTACAAGAGACACTGCAAACCATGTAAGTAATTATGGCCAGACACCACAGACACATACATACACACACACACACACACACACACACACACACACACACACACACACACACACACACACACACACATATATATATATATATATATATATATATATATATATATATATATATATATATAAGTCTAGGATTGTACGTGTGTATACAGATTTTTTCATGCGTATGTGTATTTAAAAAGATTTGAGGTGCCCACCTTATTTCTTTCCTCAGGAATAACAATATTTTGATGTTCCAATACGTGTAGAGATACTATACTTTCCCAGGGAGTTCGATCCGAATCGCATTCATTAATTTCTATTTATGAAATGTATCACTTTCAGCGGAGGAAATCAAAGTTAAGACGCATTACGATATAAAAAAAAAAAGTATGTTACCAAAGCAAAGAAAAACTACAAAGGGGAGCGGAAAAGAAATTCTCAGACTCCGACAAAGAGATTCAGACGAGCTTATTAATGAACAAGATAGCGCTAAGTAGCAATAACAAAATATATAATAACAAATATATATATATATATATATATATATATATATATATATATATATATTTATGCATACACATATACATATGGGCGTGTGTCTGTTTATCTGCGTGTATTTGCATATAACATTTCTGCCAAATTGAAGATGCTATTATTAATCTAATTGATATACTGAGAAATTATCTGGCATATGTGACTCTCAGAATATAATCTGATGAATTTTTTTATATATTTTGCTTCCCCACTCTATCTGTGTATGTGTATATATACAAGCATTCATCCATATATACACACAATTTTTTTTTTTCAAGTTTGCTGGACTAATTACTATTATTATATACTTTGTGTTATATTTGATTCAATGTAAAAACCAAACCGTTAGTACTCATATATATAAAATTATATATATGTTTATATATATATATATATATATATATATATATATATATATATATATATATATATATATATATATATATATATATATATATATATATATATATATATATATATATATATATATATATATATATAACGTTATAATCAATTTATGTCTGTTAGTTTGTTATCCTAGGTTTTGGGGGATGAACCCAACAAATATTTATATCCTGAAACTACATTACGTACGGTACTTAGATATATATATTTCATTTTTATCAAAGAGAGTTCCGTGGGGAGGTGGGTGGCACAAACCCCCAGTGATTTTTCCCTTTGATGTAAATTAAAATTAAATCTAAACAAGGGAATGAATCCTGGGGTACTTGAATAATAATATTTCATTTTTATCTAAGGTGAGTTGTGCATAGAACAAACCCCTATTTATTTTTTTCCTTTCATTTTGATCAAAGTGGGCCTACGTGAAGTACCCCACCACTGATTTTTTCTATCTTTGATTTAAATTTAATGTAAAATTCCACTATACAGATAATTTCATGTAAATGTGTAGAGCTAAATATTATTCATTTTAGGATATTAAAACAAAAAGCATGTTAAATATCGCGACATATCGTAAGATTTATCGAGATCTGGCTTACATCTTTCTTGTTGGGGAGGCAATTTAACACAATGCTAACAGTTTATGTGCTCAGTCAGCTTCTTACATAAAAATTTGTAGTTGATAAATAAAAAGGTCTCTTTAAGAAGCTGGTAAATAACCTAACCGCTTGAAAAAAGTACAAAAATGCAGAGCTAATTTGGCAAATATTCATGCAACCACTAAATAAAGAGAATAAATATAAGATATTACCAATACCGACTAATCAATGTAATATGCTAATAATACTAACTAAACACCTGTATATTCGTATAATATATCAATAATGCTAACTAAACCTCAATTCAGAGCTATATCAAATCAAAATATATATAGAATAAGAAGCCATATAAAGTGCACCGCAGATCATGTACGGATCATTTCTATAAGAAAAAGTATTATCAAATTCATATTTTAAGCATATTGTAGGCAAAAGTTTTCTTCAACGGCTTTTTATTTATCAATTACAAAATTTTATGTAAGAAGCTGAACGACCATATGACTGGTGAGCATTGTGTTAAATTACCTCCTTACCTCTTTAGGTTTTACTTATTAGGACAGTTGAACGTTAGACTTCTATACAACTTACGAAATAATGTAACAATTTGTATCTGTCCATAAAGAATTTGTCTATGATTTATATGCAGACAATTTCGTGTCATGACCTATGTAAAATATATTTTATGTGAACTTAAATTTAGCGTCGATCACATTCGATTGGTTAAACAAGACCAAGCCCAAAAGCTTATTTCCATTCTGTTTTTTTCTCGAAAAAAGAGGAAGTATTTGAAATTAAATTAATCGTTCACTCGCCAGTAGTTTAACATCGCCCGAGTTGTCACATTTGTAGTGTTGAAATATAATTGTAAATGTGTAGTGATTTTTAGAATGTTTTTATTTTAATATCCTAAAATAAATACTACATACACATACACATACACACACACACATATATATATATATAACATTATTAGAAACAAAAAAACATTACCGTAAAAAACTTGTATTATTTTTTAAATATCATCTGCAGATCAAAACTATTATATGGATGTCATGCATGGCACCAAACTCGTTCCGAAATACTGAAACTCAGCTTTCTCAGCTCAATGGTTAAAAAGGCTTTGAGCGAATGAAACATGTAGATCTCAACGATGACATTCCTTCTTCGAACCTTATGGACTGACGCTTTATATTGACAAAAATAATTGTAGCAAATAATAGAAACATCTATTGAGAGCTTCCAACAGAAGTAACAACTACAATGGATATCACATATAACTTGATGAAAAAATAATGACATAATCAAAAAATTTCATATTCCATATAATTCCAAATAAAAGCTGATGCATAAAACACCCATCAGTAGTTAAAGAGTGATAAGAGTTACTGAACTTGAAAAATCTATTTTTCCAAAATTTCATTAACAGAAATTTCAGCCGACATTAGTACTGGCTACTTGTTCAATAAATGCCGGATGTTTACTTTTAAAGAAACTGTTAATTTTGTAAAACTTTCAACCAGAACCTGGCAAAAGATTTTCACGGATTATCCACTGATTATCCCCTGGATACACAGAATTCCCAAATCTGGCTTATATTTCTGCAAGTATCAACTATATATATATTTAATGCATTGCAAACAATTCATCTTATATATTCTAGCTCCCGATGTGTTGTTGATTCTATGTATTTTGCTCACCAACACTTTGATTGTTTTGGAGTTTGTGATTATGAAACTAGAGATAGAGTTTTTAGAGCTAGTCAGAACAAGGAGTTGGTCGGTGGAATTGTAAAATTAGTAATTTTGGTTTTGAGAGTTCTTGCTTTTTTTATTATTAAGGATTGTGTATGCGTTTGTCTTGCGTCAAGAAAGAAATGATTGGAGAGGTGTTGACGTTTAAAGGTTTATTTGATATTATTTTCTTCTTCCTCTGTACTTTCTAGGCTTAGTTCTCTTCGAGCCCTTAGACAGAAATCTATATATTATCCTGTGTTATATAGTATGTAGCCTTGGCGATGCACACACCATGCAACCAAGGAAAGGGTCGCTCGCATTGACTCGATGGTCCTGACTACGTCGACTCTATTTTGCTGTAATAGGAATAAGGAATTCGTCATACTATTTGTTTTACATACGTTTGAATTATTTATATTTTTTAAATTATATTTTCTCGGATATATTAATAAAACGTTATTTATGTATCTGTTGAAAATTGACTAATGCATGGAATAAAAATGCAACACAAAATGTACTTAGAACAAAATGTATTGAAACAAGAAAGTGTACACAATATTTACATATAGTCTTTTGTATATTCCTGGTAAGACCGTTCCTGGAGAATGTGTTGACTGAGTCGCAGTCGGGCAGAGTCTCTGGTGGAATCTCTTGATTCCTCCTCCGTCTTTCCGGTACCAACCATATTTATATGGTCGGTACTCCACTATGCAAATTAGGTGGGTCCTACCACAACACTATCAGAGTTAAATGTAGGTTTTATTCATGATATATTTAAATGAACCAAATTCTAACAATTCAAGATTAGACATGCAAATTCCTGTACACCTTTTCTTATAAGCTACATCCACAGATGCAATCTCTTTGCAAACTCTTGTTTTTTGTTTTGTTTTTTGTTCGGATATGAAAGTTATTTAAATAATGCAGGTTCTGCGAGTGGTCTTTCTTTTCAAAAGCTGTCTTCCAGTTCGTTTGAACAAATGTGGCTTAACACGAACCCACGTTGCATCTTAGTTTATTTTCGGGGATGTAATCGCCATTAACAGATTTTTCAATAAATTTTCTTCCTCCCTTACTCTCACTCTCTCTCTCTACCTCTCTATCACATACACACACACATTTGATTATTTTCCTGTTTCCGAAAAACAGCGTTTCATTGAAAGTTTTACTATACGACGAATGTTACTCTTTTTATGTGTAATTCTTTCACAGTTCTGTATACAGTTTTCTATCAAGTTGAAAATTATGTTTATATTTAATTTCTTTCTGCGTATATTTCTTACTGCTTATATAATTTCCTAGACTTTCGGAAAGCTAAAAATCCACGTCCTCTGGGCTCAATATATTTTCAACATTTCCTTTAATATCGTGCAAATTCGTAATGCGCAGGTGATTGCTACATTTACCAAGACCTATCTCAAGATGAACAGTATCCAATGCCGAAACGACTATTTTCAACCATCACAAATTATACGATTTTACAGGCTCTGTTTACAATAAATGATTCAATGCTCATATTTCTGCAAATGGTGCTTTTCATTCCATTTAATTTTGCTACACTGTTATTACAATACTTTGAAGCTTACACAGGATTTAAAAATGAAAGCCTATTACAAGGATATATGTTTATCTCCACACTTGTTGTATAATTCAAATTAAGATTTCCCATTTAGCAATGGCTGCTTTAAGCGGGATATTGTTTCCTGAAAGCACGTGATGCACATTCAGAATTAAATTAATGTAAACAGCAGATGACAAATTAATGTAAAAAATATCGTATTGTTTACATCTTTAGAATGTCTTAATTAATCGCAGACGTCAATTGTTTACAAATACGCACTGTACGCCATTGTGTTTAAATTGCAGATTTTTTGCTGCGTTAATTTTTTTTCTTGCGGAAATTTATGTACAAGAATGAAATTAAAGTGTTAAATATAAACAGTATTTAATTATTTTCTCTGTAATATAAAATCAAATTAATTAACATAGGAGCGAGGATTTGATCCGTTAATTGTTAATGAATCGAATATGTAGATAAATAGCGTTCCTTAAAGTGTGTGAGAACACGCACGTAAGACGACTAGGTTTAATTAATGAAAGTATGAAATGAAAAAAGAAATAATTCAAAAGTATGTGTTCTCAATGAAGTCATGAATCTATTCTACCCTGCTATTTGTAAACAGCAGAGCATTTAAAGTACATTAGGACTGTAAGGCATTCAACCTTAATGTTCGATATTGTGATATATCAGTAAACTCTTCTTGTTACTTGTACCATGTAACCTAATAAATCATTTACTATGTTACTTTGAGTGGGCATGCGCAATGCTAAATAGTCTTCACTTTCCTCAGAGTACATGAAAAGTAATAATTCCGCATAATCACGAGAAAGTCCGTCCAGTGGAAAATATTTTTGCAAGGAATATTTTGTAAATAATCTTGCAAAAGACATCTATTTTAAGGAAAACTAGTTCATATTTGATTTAGAACAGTGTAGTTTTCTT
This sequence comes from Acanthosepion pharaonis, assembly GCA_903632075.3. Classification (NCBI taxonomy): domain Eukaryota; kingdom Metazoa; phylum Mollusca; class Cephalopoda; order Sepiida; family Sepiidae; genus Acanthosepion; species Acanthosepion pharaonis. Next base: position 2,035,526 of record CAHIKZ030000147.1, read on the forward strand.
GTAATGTGGGGCTGCGTAATGAAAGATATTTCCTTATAGGAACTACAGGGAAATCTTAGCAATGAAGTTGAAAGTAATTATCTAGGTCATATTCATTGGAAGTCTTACATGTGTACAAAATATCACGTTGCAAAATATAAAGGTAGACAGAGAAATTCAGATAGAATAATATTTAGCGATTCTTGCAAACTTTGATGGAATAATAAAAGCAAGAATCGCTGCGTAAATTGATGTAAATCGTTTATCATAATAAAAGTGATATTTTTAAAACCTTTAACTTTGCTTACGAAGTAGAGAGAATGTTTTATTGGTGGAAAAATAAATTGAATCACACGATAATCGGGTGTTGGCTTACAAAAGAAAAGACAGTTTTAAATGGAAACATTCTTTAATGGCTTCAGTATAATTTGCCTCATCACAGACAGATGTAAAGGAACAAAACTCATTACTACAGAAACACAAAAACAAGGTTCTTTTAGACATCAAGAAGATATTATTTAAAACAGCAGCCAAATATGTAACATTGAAACCGGAAACATAATAAAGCAGATATTAAATATTAGCTATCTGGATACTGCATTAAGTGACATTGGAATTTTTGACAGAAAGCTCCAAATGCTCATCGGAATAGGAAAGAATGTCTTATATATACTAAACCTAGTATTAAAACTTCACAGTTTAATTGGAATGACAGAACATTGTGCTGAAAGTTGATGTCTTATCTATGCTCTTGTATAGAAATGAATGCTCAGAACTTTGTTAAAAACATGTATAAACGACTCGGAGTATGTTATTCTGTAGAGAGTTGCAAAGAATAGCTTGAAAATAACATGTGAGAAGTGAGGTAGTTCAAAAGTTAATAAGAAGTAGAAAGAAAAGTCGGGAACAGACAGCTGAAATAGTTGGACACATGTTAAGGAAAGGCAGCTTGAAGAATTTGAGGCTCATAGTACATTATGAGTGAGGAAGTGTTTGGGAGGGAGACAGCAGTCGACTTACGTAAAGAGTTCCTATTAACATATGGTAGAGCATATCGAAATAGGGATGGTTATGATACGTTACATAGATCTACAATAGCTTGCAGAGAGCCATATCGTCTATTTCTTGAACAGACATGATACATACACGATGGTGTGCATAATTTTCCAGTAAAAAGTTTCTTTTATTAAACATTGGATGCATTATCTACTTTTGAAACGAAATAAAATGTTGTAAATTTTTGCTCATATATAATTGAAAATATAATCTTCCCAATTTAAAACTACAATAATTTTAAGGAAAATATAGAATCTAATCTGTCCACTTTAATATTGCACGATGCTTTGCAGGAAAATATAGAACAGAATATTTCCACTTTAAAATTGTATATTTTTCTTAGGAAAATATAAAATAGAATCTTTCCATTTTAAAATTGCATATTACGTTTTAGGAACATATAGAATAGAATCTTTCCACTTTAAAATTGCATAATGCTTTTTATGAAATATATAAATAGAAAAAATGCGATCTTCTGAACGAGGTCCTTATAAAAGTGGTATTTCACATTTGCTTACATTTTAGAAAATATGTAGTGATGTTTTATCCAGCAATTACAGTTCTACTTTTTGAAAAGTCGCCGTAACGATATCATAAGTTTTATAAGATCAAATAGATTTCACCTGTCATTGTATTTTAAAGTGGAGTCTTGTATGCCCAACTTGGCTTCACTTGGAGTGTATACATCTTATATCACTATAGCTGACTTAATTCACCTGATGTAATTATATTCTGGTGAAGAAATTGTTAAACCAGACAGAAAAAGGGAACAGAAATAGCAAAAATACAGTCATATGTTTACCATATGCGTGAGATTGGCTTGTATTTTGAGTTGCTGGTTAATGAAGGATGATGAGAAGTACGTACCCAGCGTAATAATTTATTTCGTCTTTTCTGTTGACCCTAAGTAGGAAATGACAGAAAGACAGGTGTAAAACGACACAGGGACAATTTTCTATTTCTAGATTTTACTTTCACCCAAAATCTCCTTCAATAAGGTAAGTAGAAAGAAGATAGAAGTCTTATAAGTCATTGCGGTAGAGAATGTATTAAAAACAAAAGCGAAATATGGTTAAGTTTGGGAAATGTAGTTTGAAAAATGTAGGGTAAAGCCTTTGATCATATAGTGGGTTGGCTAAAATGCTTGTTCGTTTTATTAAGTAAATGTACTACATAAGCGAACGCAAATTTGGTCATCCCATATCACTTTCTGGGAGATTAACGGAAGTGGTTGATGCGTTTCCTTATATTATGAACGATTGAAAGATGAAATATTATCTATTAAATTTGATGATAATATATAATAACAAAAATAACAACATTCAATTCATAGTTAAAATCCATTATTTTAATCAACTCGCAGGCCAAAAGGATAGTTCTATGGCAATTAAAAGTCGATTTCTCATTAAATAATCTTACTTTTAATGCGAAGTTTAATATACGGTAGTCCGTTCTTTTGCCATAGTCTTTAGTACTTGAACGTATTCCATAATTGTCTGAGTCTCAATTTAGATAAGGAGATCATTTATGCTATTAAAGAAGGTATTTACCTAGTATCTGGAATCTTCAGTGATGAATTACATAGAATTCATTTTCAACGAATTAAATTTTAAAATAACCTAACCTTTTTTTCATTTTCAGTTATCTCTGTCTGAAATTAGAAACAATTATTATTAAAGAATAATATTTATATTCAAAAATGGAATTTTCTAATTTTACTAAATCTGACACATGGCTAAATAACGAAAAAGGAATTATCAATGACATGTTACAGTTATAATTAAAAACGATAAGTACATCTGCTTTAAAATCATAATCTGAAAACTGATCTATTTATATGATATCAAACGGAGATTATCGTTGGCAGATACAATAAGATTAATAAAAAAATCTAAACTGTTTATCCCCAATAAAACTCACTCCAATAATGAGAGCTTTAAGAAAACAATTTGTCGAATCAAACCTATTTCATCTCCATATTTATACGTTCTTTAATGTATTCAGTTAAGGTAATTATTGCTAAATGACATTTGAAAGGAGAATGACAATAAAATTAATTATAAAATCATTTGGGATAAGTGAGATTGAGCACCTCAAACAAAAGAGATATGCATAAACAAATAATGGAACTAAAATGACAAGACTTGCTCGTCAACAGGCTGCATAATTTCCACGGATGGAAGGCTCACATTAGAGAAGGAAAAATATTCTCCAGCCCTGGAACGAATACATAGCATAACTCTTCTACCACGAAAGAGAACAACCGGTAATACACAGACTTACCGACGAGTCTGAAATACTTATGACCGAAGCAGAAGAGGTACTGGCCAAATTGAACAGAAACATAAAATTGTGTGACGGGATTGAAACGGAAATGCTAACAACCATGGATTATTTTGGCATAGACAAGATTGTGTAAATAGTAAATGAGACCTACAACAGCGGGGATCTAAGCAGATCTATTTTCATAGCACTGCCTAAGAAACCAGGCGCAAACGAATGCGAAATCCACTGAACAATCAGCATAATGAGCCACGTAACAAAACTAATCATCCGTATTCTAATGAATAGAGCGCGCAGCCGAATCAGGCCAGAGATAGGACAAGTATAGTGTGGGTTCGTTAAAGACACTGGAACAAGGAACGCGGTACTCATGCTCAGAAAGAGCAACAAAAAAGCAGAAGAAAGTTCATATGTGCTATAAAGCACATATGAACTTTCTTCTGCAAAGGCATTCCAAAAGGTAAGCCACAGAGATCAGTTGGAGCTACTCAGCAATCTTGACATATTTGGGAAATACACAAGAATAATCAGAAAAATCTGTTGAAAACAAACCGCATAATGATAAAAAAATGAGTTCATCAGATATACAAAAATAGAAAGGGGCGTAAAGTAGGATGTGTCGTCTCACCAGACAATATTCAATCTATACAGCGAGGCATTTCTGAGAAAACTGGAAAGCTTACCAGAATCACAATCTTAACAACATAAAATACGCAGCTGACATTGTGCTGATAGCAGACACGAAAAGGAAAAAAAAAACATCCTATAGAAGGCAGCGAAAAGAAGGTACAAGAAGACAGATAAACCCGAAATTTGATTTAAAGGTCGAGGACACTAAAATCAGGCATGTGCGGAAATTTAAATATCTGAGCATTGTTCTGACAGAGGACGGCAAGTGCGATGCGGTGATCCGAAGACGTATTGGGATGGCCAAGGACGCATTCCAAAAGCTAGGCAGAGTATTAAGAAACAAACGGGTTTCGTTGGAAGTAAAGAAAACAGTACTGAACTGCTACGTCATATCTGACTTCTTTAACGGCAGCGAATGCTGGACGGTCTCTTCAGACATGAAGAAGAGTCTCGAGACAACAGAGGTGTGGCTCTACAAAAGGATGTTAGATACCATGGACCGAACATGTGAGTGACGATGAGGTTTTGTAGATGAGTCAAACAAAAAGGAAAATAACAAATCGCACACTTATTTTTATGCAATTTTCCATGAAAATGAAAGTTAATATGAGTTTTGTGTCATTTCAATTTCAATGTTTACCAAAGAGATTACCTTATTATTTTCTCTGATCACCGAATATGTATTTCCAGGCTGCACATAGACACTTATTAAAATAAAAATCACAGAAATATTTATAAGCAATTAGGACAGAGAGGTCAACGATAAAAATTGTAAAATTAGAAAAAGCCTGCTAATATTTTTCTAATAAAGTTTTTAGCTTAATAATTGACAGTTAATTTCATAGAATTACATGGGCGATGACAAAGAAGATTGTCTTTTGCCTTGTGTCTTCTGTCTTCACTCACCTCTTGTATCTTAACATTATCTATTAACATTAAAATATTAATTGCTTGAAAATTGTTTCAACCAAAGATTTTTTTTTCTTAAAGTATCACTTTCATGCATATAAACATGGTATTTTTAAATATGTTTTACGAAATCAAGGTTTTTATATTTCTTTTGCTGATTTTAAGACTTCTGAAATCAAAGATGACTCTGTCTTTGCATTTAATATCTTTAACAAGGCCTTCTAGAAATAAGAGGCTTGTAACTTCCGATATTTCACGAACTAAGATAAGTCAGTTATGTGCCATGCATGATGCACGCTTAGGTGATCATATATCTTTCGATACATGCAGATCTTTTCCCACAGTAGGTTGTCATTTCTTTCTCGTAGACGAGTGGCCATCCAAGGCTATAGAACCCGGTCTGTTCTGCCTTTTATCCATAGCTGGGTGGGAAGTAGAGGATTCATCCCTCTCCCATGGGTATTATCACTTACGTGCTAATACCTTTGAGAAATATGGCACATAACAGACTGATCTGAGTTTATGAGATATCCTAAGTTGCAAGCCTCATATTTCTTGCTACAGATACGTTTGAGGGGATAGAAAATGCATCTTTGCTTTCAGAAGTGTTAAAATCTACAAAAGACATATAAAAATCGATGTAACGGATCTGACCGGAATTCGACCTCGGCTGTCTGATTACTCAAGCCGAGCCGGTATCCATTACTCCACCGTCACTCCGTGCCAAATTCAGATACTATGTCTTCAAACCGATTGTTCTAAAACTGAGATTTATCCAGTCACGATGGAGAGTTGCATTTTCAGCGAGGATCCATGATTTGAACATCTATTGGATATCAATATCAACAACACCACAAGTAGTACTCATTTAATACGATCAATGGTTAAAGAAGTTCGAAAAGTTCTCAGCACATTCTATCGCCTGAGCAAGCACAGGGATTTTTCTGCCATGCCTCAATTGTCGGAACAGACGTAAAATAGAATCCTAAGTTCACGTTCGGGGGTGGAGATATGCTCCATCTACTCTTTCTTGCTTTAAGTGGAAGAATTATTTTTCCAGTATAATAATTCTTTCCCTGTTACTAATTTCTTAGAATTCAATGGAAAAACTTCAGATTAATCGAATCACCCCAATATATTGCTTTTTCCATATGCCAAAAAATAATAACTATTAGTTTTTTTACAAGTGTTGTCATTTTGTGGAAAAAAAAACTCCCGGATATATGATTCCTTGAACCATTCAGTTGCGACTTTATTGCATATTTCTGATTGTTTCCTGTACCAATTCATCTGTAGACATTGTCACTTGCATTAATATGAAGTTCTGATTTACTTCATTTAACTTTATATAACTTTTATTAATTTTCATCATCTGATAACTTGAGCAAATAAGAGAAATCACATCATATGAAGAATACAAGGCGCATCAACAACTAGATATGACTATACCTCGAAGAATGAGATAATAAAAAATATTGACATTTTACACTAGTTCGAACAAAAAATTTAGTAAGGAAAGCCCAGAGGGATAACAGATATTGGACGAAATAAACATATTTATCTGACAAATGGTATATATAGATAAAGAAGATTTTAATTTCGTTCAATGTCAGTAGTGGTTGTTAGGTCAATGAATACCAAATATTTCCTTGTAGGGAAACAGCAAATATAATAATTACCATTAACGTAGCGCTTGGTTTCCGTGTCATTCAATGTTTCTCACAATGATATTTTCTTCCACGGAAGGCATCCAGTTAAAAGAATTTTCGTAGTATGCATTTCGGGTATTAACTGATGTTCTGTTAATTTTCAGTTGATAGCTCGCTTTGATCATTTTTGTCGATTTTAAGAAGGCCAATCAGTCCTTGATATAAATAATATGACACCAGCATTAATGTGGCTGTTCTTCGTGACATGATAATGCAATACCATTAGTGGTTTTACATCGATTAGCTTTTTAAACTTTTGATAATTTTCATCGCCTTTTCCAAAACGACTCTGCACAGTTTTAAACCTAACTCAACTACACTTATACTAATATTTCCTGTTCCAAACATTATACAAACGCTACTTATTTATTTCGTTTCTGCTAGAAATCATCATCTATTGTTCCATTTATTAAGAACGGTGCAAACCTTGCAACTATCGGCCTGCTAGCCTCTACCACTTTTGCGAAAACACCTAGAGGCACAAATCAATGCCGAATTGGTTCACCATCTCTCATCGCAGAGTATTTTCTTCAGACAAGCAATATGGCGTTCGTTTCTCCATGTCAACTGCTGATGTACTGACGATATTTGCAGAAAGAATCTATCATGCTCTTCATAATAACGATGAAGCACTCGGAATCTCGAAAGCCTTTGACAGGGTTTGGCATACAAGTCTTGTCCACAAGATTAAAGCTTACAGTGTCTCCAGAAATTTTTTAATCTTTCCTATCAAATCATGACATGAAAGTTATCCTGAACGGTGACTCATCTGGATCTTTTCTTATTAACACGGAAGTCAACCAGGGTTCAATCTTTAGTTCTACTCTGTTTTTAATTTTCATTAATGACATTCTCGATGAAATCAGCTCTCATCTTGGTATCTACGCTGATGACACAACTGTTTACTTCTGCCTCGAGAGTAAAGCTGATTAGTCCAACAATGTCATATTTGCAACCAATGTCCAAAACGACTTCAAGTCGATTGTTAAATGGAGGAAAAGGTGGTTTGTTAATGTTAAAGCCTCCAAAATTAAACTTTTATCCATTAATAATCTGAGCGGCCCCTATCTTCCATCAGTATGGCTGATGCTAACCTCCAGGAAAATCATTCATTGCGCCGTCTGGAGCTAATGTCTTCAGTTGTCATTAAGTGGAAAGTCTATATTGAATCCATTGCTAGGTCAGCTGCTAAGTAATTTGGTTCAATGTGTCGTAGGAGACAATTTTTCTCCTGAATCTATCAAGCATATCTATAAATCTACCATTCGTTGCTGCTTTGAATATTGCTGTCGCATATGACACGGTACCTCTGTTAATTACCTTGAGCTCCTTGATAAAATCCAAAGACGAATCAGCAAATTTATCGGTCCTTATCAAGTGAATCGGATTCTGTTACTTTCTCACCGCCATAAGCATCCTCTTTGAAACTTTTCTATAAATAATTGCATGGTAATAGTTCGGTTGAGTTCTTCGTTAGGGCAAAAATTTAACTAGTCCACATATGTACAATTCACACACAGGAATTGGGCATATGGGGAATAGTTAGTTGTTTTGTTTTGTTTTCTTTTTCCTTTATTGAGGCATTGCGGTAATATGGTGGTTTGTCTGAGGATTGCAAGGAAGAATGCATTCTTTTAGTGTTAAGAATATTGTGGTATGTTTGGGACAGTGATTGTGGCTGGTTAAGTTTAAACTTAAGACAGAAGATAAGCATCACTTTGCCTATTCCCATTTTAGCCTTGTGCCACATTTTGTAATTTCAAAAATATATATCGTTTTTCTCTAAGGTAACTATATTTTTTCAAAAATTAACCGCAGTACGAGACTGATGTTGAGGCCTCAGTAATTTAAAGAGTTGGTTAGATGTAGTCGTAAATTCTATGCTGACCGTTTTTTCTCGTACTTTTTACTTCTAGTCAAATTAGTAAAAATTTTAATTTAATCTCAATCGCTATCTGCTGTTATCTTGATTACTCTTTTCTCTTCCCGTTCATTATTAATGTTTCTCTTCCTAATTCTTCCACATCCAGTAACCCATAATGTCGTAGTGCCTTTTCCGCCTTGCATGGGGTGAAACCGATAAAAAAGCACGCATTTCGTAATATGACGTGATATTAATCTTAAAATGTTTCCAGTGCATCATAACATTCGTAGGCTTATTTTTGGTATCTCAAAGAATTCTGCTCTAGACATCCCCAAATCATGTGTTCAAGTGAACACAACAATTTTCTTTTAATCCCTAATTATTACACATGTTACATCTGAAAGTTCAATATCGAAAACCTACATTATATATTTCTTTTCTTTCCACTTGGTTTTCTTTCAATCTTTTCAACTTATACATATTCTCGCACACCGAAAATAATTCCAATTTAGAATTATTACGTAGGTTCGATTAGAAAGTGAAGTAACAAATATGCATAAAAATTGGTTCCCTCTCACAGTAATATGATTGGCTGGTGTCTGCCATAAATACAGACTGATGTGGAGGTACAAGACGACGCCTATTGTTTTCGCCTATTGACTACGCCTGTTATTTTCGCCTATTGCCTACACCTACCACTACGACGAGAACCAGTCCATTACGGTTACCTGCTAAATTGTCCTACTCGGTTACAGTAGACAACAACCACTATGCTACTTCGAACAAATATATCCTTTACCGGGACATATCAGAAAGTCTAACTAAAAATATCAAGAAGCAAGAAGGTATATCATTCGGAGATGCACTTATAAAATTTATGAATAAAAACAATCTAAAAAAGAATAGCTCTACGGATCATGGAAATGTATTAAAAAATATTTTGGTATAGTTGACCAAATGTGATAAATAATGATAGAATTGTACACTACACAAACATTCAGTCAGTTAGTTATGTGTCATGCGCGATGCATGCTTAGGCAATTGTGTATCTTCCGATACATGACTGACGAGTTAGATTTTTTCTCGCAGTAGGTTAACATTTCTTTCTGTGGTATACCAGTTGCTATTCAAGGCTACAGAACACGACCTGTCCTGCTATTTAACCATAGCTGAGGGTAAAAGAACATTATAAATTTCACAAGGGTATTAGCACGTAAGTGAATGACATGCATTTAGAATTTCAAAATAATTGATAAATAATATTCATAAAAATAAATAAATAAATAAAAAAACATTCGATAAATAAATCCGAAAAAGGATCGCGCTGAATGCATGGAGCTGCGAATCAAATATAGTATTAAATATCATCATATATATTTGTTAATATCGAAAATAAGGTAACCTTAGACCTTATAGGGGACGACGGAGGACTTTATTGGTCTGATTTTGGGGTGTTTTTTAGATTACTAACCTTTTTTCACTTATCTAAAGCCAAGTCATATTCCGGATTCCAGAGGCTTGATTACAGTAACCATTGATTCCAAGCAGTCACTCATCTTACATCTGACGGTTCTAGACAATGCTTACTTTTGGGCAAAGAAGAACTTGCTTTTTCAATGTGAATTGACATTAGGCTTGAACGATGTCAAATCCACGAAATAGATCGAAATGTCACAGATAAACATTTACGATAAAATCGGATTCAGCAAACAGAATACTTTTCACCAGCAATAAATATTGTTACACGGACGCACGCATGCACACGCAGACAAACGCTCATATATATATATATATATATATATATATATATATATATATATATATATATATATGTATGTGTGTGTGTGTGTGTGTGTGTGTGTGTGTGTGTGTGTGTGTGTCAGGAACATGAATTTAAAATCTGTTCTTATAAAAATGAATCAAACAAAAGCAAACAACAGTATAATTATTTTATTCATTTCACACACAGAAATGGAGATTTCTTTGGCTCGTACGAGTTCACTTAATTTTAGGCTCACTGCGATCTTCGATTGCCCAATCCTTGCTGACATTTAAAGAGAATGTTAAGAAAAAGGATAACATTGCATTCAAGTTAGCATTGTAATGTGGCTGTGAGGCAGGAGGTCAGTTGTATTGACATGTTAGTGAGTTCAGCATTATAGAGAGAAAGAGGAGTGTTCGTTGACGAAAATAAAAGGTGACTAAACATGGAAAATAAAGGTACACATCCTTCTTGAGAGAATACATGATTTATCAAATGTTAAAGCAATGATAGTCATCCGCTACTTACCATAGTTCATTATCTGCTTAACTTATGAGATCATCATATATATATATATATATATATATATATATATATATAGATAGATAGATAGATAGATAGATAGATAGATAATATTAGTGGAAAATATACATACATATGAAAAATATATCAAAAAAAATTTTCATACATGTATATTTTCAGAAAAAAATTTTTCCAAGAGGAAGGATCCAGGTAGAACTCAATGTCTAGGACAGAGTAAGGATATAATAAAAAGGCTTAAACACTAATATTCCATGGTCATAATTTATTCCATTGGAATCGTAAATACGATCCAAATCATCAGACCTACAAATTCAAAATGAAAACAGAAAAAACAACTCCGGAAATCAAAAACGAATTTAGAGAAAGAGTAAGTATGAGGAGGAGGGACAGAGAGAATTCTAGGAGATGTGGGTGGGGTGGGGGAATTTAAAAAGAAGAGAGAAAGAAAGTCGACGGATGTCTAATGCATAAAGATACATTTCGTGGTGACATACATACATCACAGACAATTAGAAGTTAGGATAGGAAGTAGGGGGGAAAAAGAAAGAGAAGAGGTGGGGGAGAGAGATGGGACGAAGGAAAAAAAAAAAAATTGTGTTTACTTAAAGGGCCGCTTTGTAATTGAGAAAATAGTATAGACTCCAGGTTAGAATCAAATATAAATATATGAAGGTGAATATAAAGATTGTCTTATTTAGCAAGGACCAAATATTTCTATGTTTAAAACACATACTAATACACACAAAAAAAAAAAAAAAAACATACAAGTAGGTACATACTCTTAGGCATGTACTCACACACACACACCCAGACATACGTGTACATACACATGCACATACATACACACATACATATAAATATATATATATATACATACATACATATATATATATATATACATATATATACATATATATATATATAAAATATATTCACATATCCACACATACACATATTCATCTATATTCATATACCCACACTTTTCACATACATATACACGTATACATATACCCCATGCATATATTCATACATACATACATACTTATACATACACAAACATATACATATACATACACATACATATATATACCCATATACGTATATATACATATATATCCATATACATATATACATATACCCATACATACACACACATACACATACACATATACATATACACACATACATACATATACACACATACATACATATATACACACATACACACATATACACATACATATACACATGCAAATACATACACACCATTACACATGTATATATATACACATCCAAATACATACACCCTTACACATGTATATATACACATACACACACATACACACACACATATAAACATGTATATACATAAGTACACATACACACCTATACATATACATACATAAACACCTCCATACGTACATATATACACACTTACATACATACACACATATACACATACATACATATACATACAAATATATACACACATATATATACACATACATACATGTAAACAGACACAGAGATATACACATATGTACATATATATAAAAAAGTTAAAATCCAAATAAGTGACGATTCAAATATTTGCGCGTGTATGAAACAAAAAAAAAAATATATTTCTATATATATATATATATATATATATATATATATATATATATATACATATACACATCTACATACATATACATGCATATACATACACATACACATACATACATACATACATGCACACACATACACAAACATACACACACACATATATATATATATATATATATATATATATATATATATATATATATATATATATATATAAATACATAGCGCATCACATAAACGTGCACAAAGATACATTTAAAGATAAACATAATAGTCGTACAATTAAAATGTCATGCCTGATGTTATAGGACCGAGATGGAGCCGACATAAGTGACAACCTGTTACAAAACGGTGTTCAAGTTTGGAAACGTTTCTTATGTCTACATTTAGAGAATATCTCATTCCGAAGATTCAGCAGCTCATCTCGATTTTTTATCTTTGATAATGAAGATTTTTCCGCCATGCATAGATCACACCGATCGCGGAAGTTATTAGGTGTTCTGGCTCTAGATAGGAATCTCCATTTCAAAATTGGGTTTAATCCCTTATCCACCAGTTCCCAGTAGTGTTTGGATAAGGAAGTCTGTCTACTGAGGAATCTATATCTAAATGTGCGTCTATGGTTGTATAGACGCTGCTTCCAATCACCGAATCATAATCATTTATTATGTATATATATAATCATTTATATATATATATATATATATATATATAATCATTTATATATATATATATATATATATATATATATATATATATATATATATATATATAATATTTTCTATAGCAAAAAATACAAAAATATTTAATGTGGGTATAGTTTATTTCAAACTAGTACTGCTATATGCTAGGCGTCCACAGCCAAAGACTGCTGTTTTGTGAATTTGGTTTAGATAACGTTGGTGAAAGCGTATAGGGCCACAGAAGGGTATTAGGGGTTTAATTGTCCAGAAAAGATGCAGGATTTTCCAAAGTCGTCTGGAGACAGTGTTTTAAGACAATCGCGATTTTTTGAATAAATTTATTCTGTAGTATTTCAAAATGTGCTTATTTAATTATTTAAACATATGTGTTGAAATGAGATGTCAGTGTTATTTTTTTTATTTTTGCAACAATTTATGCATAGCACCCTGTACATAGATATTGTTTTTGCTCCTAATTCATCCACACACTGCAGCCTCTTGTGTTTTAGTGGTTTTACTACCCTTTATGGGGTGATATGGAACACTATATAATAATATATATATATATATATATATATATATATATATATGTGTGTGTGTGTGTGTGTGTGTGTGTAACTGTGTGTGTGTGTTCGATTATTATTTTGTGTATTTTGCCTAATGTAAGAGTCAACTAAACAAACGAAAGAATGCGAGAGTTTAACTAAGAAATAAATTACCCCCAAAATACCTCGTTACAACTCAATCGTTGGATGCTGTTTATTTGTGCATATATGGAAACAGTTAATGGTCACCAATCAAATAACCGTAAGGTTGACAAGATTTGGCCTGCGTCTAAGACGGTTTATTTGTATTTATTATTTAGTGTAAGATATTGATTTCGTTAATAAATTACTTTATTGTTTTCTTTTCAATTGTCCTTCCTCGTTATGTGAATGTGTTGATCTATCAGTTAGATGTTTAATCAAATTAGTCCAGAAGAACATATACAAAGGGAACCGATGCCTGAAGCTTATAATATTTTACATGACAACATATAGGTTTTCATATATGTGATGATTACATATATTGTGGAGTATATTCGCTCGACTGTTTGCGGTTCATTCCGTTTTTAGTTTGATAATGCTTTAAGATTGAACACGTTATAAGCTACATTGATCTGCTTTTATCTTTTTTCCTTCGCTGCATTTTCGTTCATAATTTATACGGCGCCTATCAATTGCATGATACCCTAGTAACATTAATATATATATATATATATATATATATATATATATATATATATATATATATATAGAGAGAGAGAGAGAGAGAGAGATATGTATGCATAGATGATTAAAAATGAGATATAACTTGGTCAGATATTGTGAAGTAAACTTGGTCAAGATTTTTTACACCAGCAGATATATATTTACAGCAAACATACTTAAATACATTACCTACATGACTGGCATGACTGAGTACACGCACAGAGACTTATATATACAGTGGGGAAAATAAATATTTGTACACATGAAAAATTGTATTTTTATAAATGTAAAAGCCTTAACTAAAACTAATGTTGATACATTTTATGTGTAAATATACATTTTATTAAAACGTAGTAATAAATTTAATTAATTCTTCTTCTAACAGAAATTAATGCATTTTTTTTTCATTTTAACAGATGTTAAAAGTTTTCGTACAAAACAAAACAAGCATATTATCTTAATGTAATACTTTGTGGAATATCCTTTATTGAATTCAACAGCTACCAGTCTATTTCTGTACGTCTCAACTAATGTTCTGCACATATTGATTGGTATTTTGTCCCATTCTTCTTCGCATATACTTCTTGGCATATTCTTCAAATTCTTAATATTTGTTGGTGCTCTTTTCCCAATTTGAATTTTCAAATATCGCCATAAATTCTCGATTGGGTTCAAGTGTGGGGACTGACTTGACCATTGCAATACATCAACGCTACATTAAGCTAACTTTCATCTAACGATTTGCTTGTAGATCTAGTGGTATGCTTAGGATTATTATCCAGTTAGAAAACCCAATCAGGAGGTAGCCGAAGTCTCTCAACAGAACGCAAATTGTCTTGCAGTATTTTCTGGTAGCTTTCGGTGTTCATATTGCTATCTATTATTGATATTCTGTCAACACCTTTTACCGAAAAACAGCCCCAGATCATGATACTGCCACCACCAAACTTTACAGTTGGCAACGTGTTCTTTGGTAAGTAGGCTTCACCGTCCTTCCTCCACACATGAATTCGATAATTATGACCAAACAACTCTATTTTAGTTTCATCTGCCCATGGTACTTTTTCCCAAAACGAATATTCTTTATCCTTATGCTCTCTAACAAATTTTAGCCTAGCATATCTGTGTCATTTCAAGAGAAGTGGAGTCTTCCTCGGGATGCGTGATTTCAGAATGTTTTTGCGTAGTTCATTACTTATTGTACGCTTGGTTACTTTAATCCCTAATGCACGCAGATATTCCTGCAGCTCTTCTCGGATAACCTGTGGATTTTGTTGGATCTGGCGTCCTAATATCCTTGCAGATCTTAGAGAAATATTCATCGGAGCATCTGTTAGTCGTTGGTTTTCAACGCTGTTACGAGTTGTAAACCTTACAATGAACGAAGCAATTGTAGTAAAAGGAATAATCAGGTTGTTAGTAATCGTTCTGTAACTGTTCCCATCTTTCCAAAGAGACAAAATGTGTTGTTTTTGTGAAATAGTCAATTCTTTACCTTTAGGCATTATTAGTACCTTCTCGTAAGACTAGACATTGGAAAATGCTCTGATAATGGCTAATAGCGTTAACTATAATTACTGATAACATTACTGGAACATTCTAGAATATACCTCTTTCATAATTAATTGATCATTGTATTCTAATAATTGATTTGTACGAATACTTCTTTCACCAGTTTGAATATAAAAAATGCATTAATTTCTGTTAGAATAAAAATTAATTAAGTTTATCATTATTTTTAATTGTATGTGTCTTTATACATAAAATGTGTCGAGATTTGATTTATTTAAGGCTTTTACATTTATAAAAATACAATTTTTCAAGTGTATGAATATTTATTTCCCCACCGTATATATATATATATATATATATATATATATATATATATATATATATGTGTGTGTGTGTGTGTGTGTGTGTGTGTATATTATATATATATATATATATATATATATATATATATATATATATATATATATATATATATATATATATATATATATATATATATATATTATTCATATATATAGAGAGAGAGGAGAGAGCGACAGCACGAGTACGAGAAAAGTAGTGTAATGGATAGCGGCTCGGATTAAGGAATCTGAGAGCCTAGTTCGAATTCCATTCGATACATTCACCCTCGGGAACGGTATGGATTATTGTTCTTCTTCTTCTTCTTTATCATCTCAACTCAGCGATGGGTAAATAGCAGGAAAGGCTGCTTTATATCGGTTTGAATTCAGAGTTACCATCTCAACGTAACTCTGCAGTACATGTGGTACTTTTTATATATATATATATATATATATATATATATATATATATATATATATATATATATATATATATATATATATATATATAATGGAGGCACGAAGAGCCGAGTTCGAATTCCAGTCGAATCCATTACATTCACTTACGTGTGAGTCCTATTCTTCTCCCTCCAGCTATGGGTAAATTGCAGGACAGACTAGTTCTATAACTTTGGATGTCACCTGGACTAGGAGGATGACAACTCTGAATTCGAAACCTGCGAAGGGTCGTTTGGGGACCTTGTGGCCCGTAGTGAACCAGATCTCTTTATTCGGCACTTCAAATAGTGTGGATGGTCCTGCACGAAACCTTCACCACAATAATCAAATATGTGCTGTTGACAGGCTGTCGGTTTCCAAGTAACTGATTTGCTTGGACCTCATACGTCGAATTCGACGGGAGTGTCGAGTATATATATATATACTTAGATAGATAAATATTCTAAGAACACAAAATATGCGATACTTAACAAATAGATACATAAATAGATGGATTAGGCTAGTTAACTACGTGAGTGTGTGTCTGGATTGATAGATGGCGGTTCCCGTTCGCGCACGCAACTCTACGCATCGGCTCAATTTCTCTTTGTACATGATTAAATATGCGTCATGTTGCGAACTTCACAAGCATGAAACCAAATAACCACCCTACGTGTCATATTTTCAAATATTCGAAGTTAAGTTATATATATATATATATATATATATATATATATATATATATATATATATATATATATATATATATATATATATATATCATGATTTTCCGTCACTGCGATATTAAGTTTTGGCACATTTATGCTGACCTATCTCTCTAACGTATCCAGTACCTGAACACATGGGCACCAGATAAAATTCACTGCATAACCAACATTTATATCCCTCAGGAACCCGTCACAAACGAAGTAATTTTAGAATCTATTAATCATATTTTTTTTTGTCTATAGTAGTGGACTCGTATCTTTGATAATGTACATTTTTTTTCATAGAAATATACTAAAAATATTGTCATGGTGATGATATCCAAAATAGAATCAAATACATATTGTCATATAAAAAAATCTTCTTATATGTACCTTTTTAGTGGAAAATGTTGACGATCATGACTCTCCATGACGTCTTGTAATTTGAAGCTTCTATGTTACATATTTTGCTACCCTCCCTCATCTTTTTTCTACCAAACATTTACACTATCTCGTTTAGTATATTATCCACTTCTTTCTTATTTTCCTCGAGTTTTTCCGTGAGTGTTAATTTAAAGCCCTCCTACCCCATAAAAATGACAGAGAATTTCCTAAAAATCGACCAAATCTTTATTTTATTTGAAATTGATGCTGAAATATTTTAGTCTTGTCAAAATTCTAACAAATTATTAAAATCATCATTTCTTTTGTTTTTTAAATGGATTCTTTTTCGTGACATGAAATTCCCAATACACCTGAGTATGGAAAAATTCAACTGGAAAAAAACAATTCGAATAACTTTTTCATATTTCACCTGGGATTTGTTTGTCTTCAGTTCGTGTGTATGCTGCACACAGTCTTTGAACATCATGATGAAAGTGGCATGAAAACAAATATTACTATTCAATCCTATGGTTTTGATGACTGTGTTTAAGTTAGAACTAACCAAAGTAAATAAACACATTAGGAAAGCAACTTTTAACGATTAAATTCAACATAAGCATGATGTAGTCCGAAGAATTCTCTGCTGCATCATTTGGTTAATCAGAATTTAAAAATAAAGAATACTTCACCCCACCACTTCAGGCGATAACAGACCAAACGAACAAGATGATAAATTATCTAACCATATTTTGTATAACATTTACTTTTCGTATGAATATTTTTGGAAATAATGTTTATCATAACAATCTTTTGGAAGAATAGAAAAAATACAAATCACAAAAAAATATGCATAATTTCAGCCTATATATGAATGGCTTTCGGGCCCGTATCCAAGTGCCTGCTAATATGGCTAATAACGTTTGTTCAGGCACATTTCTGCTTGCTACACGACTTAGAAGAAACATGTGATCTATATACTTCCACACTACTGAGTCGACCTTGGTTATTTTTAGGGAAAATCGCATTGACTGAAGCTATCACAAGTTTGAGCAAATCCTCGGTTACGAAAACTTGTCTCTTATATTTTAGCGCAATAACCGACAGCATACGAACAGTTTGCTTCCATACAATATCATTCACAAGGTGTAAGGTAACTTGAAGTATGTATCAGAAACATCCCAGCAGTGTTGCATACTAGGATCGTCTTCACAAGTTAATAGCATTCAAACCCAGGTCACATAGAACTGTTACACCACAAACGCAAGCACATAAACACACACACATACAAACAAAACACACATACAAACAAAACACACACACACACACACACACACACACATATATATATATATATATATATATGTATGTATGTATGTATATTAAAGTTTTCAGCTTATAATTTATATCATGGATAAATAATTTATACAAGGAATTAAGTCGCAATTTTAATGTGATTACTGGTGAAATCACTTCGCTAACATGATTAATGAGACATTAACTTAATATAAATTCCTTGAGTAATAAGATTCTTATATTCGAGTTTTTTTTTTTCAAATGGAAGACACATGCAAAGTACTTTCGACAATTTCAAACTGTTATATTGAGGGCGCAATTTTCCTATACATAGCCAAACACTATGACGAAATATATATCCGCCGAATGATGTTTTTATTTTTTTTTAATTATGTTATTTTTTGACAATTGAATATATGTTACGGAGCATGCGATACCGCAATGCTAGAGGTCTTGTTCAATTCTATCAAGTTAGAATTTTGTTTGAATTTTGAAGTTATAAATCCACAAATCTTATTAGTAGAGTAAAGATGCATCTATATATATATATATATATATATATATATATATGTGTGTGTGTGTGTGTGTGTGTGTGTGTGTGTGTTTGTGTGTGTGTGTTAAAAATTCTAAGAATTAGCCTGCCTAAAATGACAATATGTATACAACAAAAAACAATAGAAAAACTATAGTTTTAGCCGACGCTACAAAATGAATTTATTTAAGCAAAGTATCTATAAACAACAAACAAAATGTAGTTAGCAACTAGAATCCTAACAGAACCACTAGGCTACCTAGCCAACGTTCACAACAAATATATCAATAAATAAAAAGAAACAGGTGAATCCGTCAAAACATTAATGTAAACAATATTAAATTATGTAAAATTATTCACTTCATACATAAAGTAATTAACAATTTTTCAGTTGACAATATGAATATACAATGGCCTTTTTATACTCTTCTATGTGCTAAAGATGTTTTTTTTACTGTTGTTTATAGATACTTTGTTTCAATAAATTCGTTTCGTTTTTGCCTTGAAAAAGTCCACTGTGGAGGAAACACGTCGGCTAAAACTAGTTTTCCTATTGTCGTTTTCCTTCATATATATAGATATAGATATAGATATAACTGTGTGTGAATATATATGTGTATGTCTGTTATTAAACCGAATTCATGATATTTATATTACAAAATTTGTCCGCGTGACTCTATTTCAGCAGGTTTTTGCTAGTATTTCCTACCTGGTCCAGGGTCATACGTCTCCACTGAGGAAGTACATCGCTCAAGTAACAATAAATAAATACATTTTGACTAAATATATCCTACATATTGATGTTATTCATCGATCGAGAGATTCTTTATTTTAGTGATGGCCTTCTTAAAATAATTTTGAATTGTCAAAAAAAATGTAATTATAATCACGCTTACCAAGCATACATATTTTGAAACAGCCATATGAAAACCAGGCCCCATATACATCAAGTAGATTATTTCGATTGCGCAATTTTCTAAACATTATGTACGTTTATAGCGAAATTATACAAGAAATAGCAGTCCTGATAAGCCCTCACGTGACATTGGTCTTTCAGTGCAATTGATGAATATTATTTCTTTTGTTTGGTTTCGTTTAACTTTTGCACTAAAAGACCCCTTGAATTTACCAATTGGCCCACAGCGGTTGGTGAATTCTCTAGAAATCAAAACATTTAACAAAACGTTGCACGAAAATGTGTATAAAAATAAAGATGGCACTGTTTTCAACATTAAGACATATTTAGAATGATTCAAAGATAGCGAGACGCTGGCAGATGGCTTGCCTTTTGAATAAAGACAGGAACATTTAAGTTGCTTCGTAATTATTGTCAGCCCAGCAGTAACTACTTCACAAGAAGCGTAAATGGCAAAGAGTTTGCCGAATACTTTGTTTTCTGGTACGAAAAAAAAATCATTTTTTATGTGTGCTTAGTATTCGTACACTCCTACAGTTGTTTCTTAGGCGTCGTTTGTATGATCTTCAGATAATTTTAAAAGCAGACTGAGATAATGAGACATTGTATTATTCATTATCTTTTTTTTATAGATATCTGTAGTATCTATTTTTTGCCTATGTATGTTTCAAACTCACCATATTTTTGCACCAATCCTATCCCGCTCATTAATGTATCTATCTATCTATCTATCTATCTATCTATCTATCTATCTATGACTGTTCGTATCTGTCTGTGAATATATCTTTGTCTTTCACAATAATTTCTTCTCTACCTAGCTAAATCTATATGTTTTTTTTTAAGAATAGAATACGATTATCCTGTAAAGCTCAACCCGATGCCCGATTAGAAGCACACGTTAACCTCTTTCCGTAACATCATCATGTATATTTTAAATTAGTGCAGCATATCAGCGGCGGTAGTACTGGGACTAGCCAAAACATAACCCAGTGTATGAAATGGTGTCGTCTAATATGTACTCAACTAACCAATTTTATACTAACTTTTACGATTAGTATTAATTACTGTTTTTCTTAACTTGTATATGTGATGCTCCAGCGTTCAAAAAATAATAATGGCTGATATGAATTCATTTAGTACTTATAAGATATAAATGATTATAAACGACACTCACATTTAAATAAACTTATTTTAAAAAGTGGCTGGAATGAATTCGAGTATAGTCGATTTTTAAATCATTTGTCATTCACAAAATTGAATGTTCTTCAAATATTTTGACTGCATTAAGTTATATCTCCTAATGTGCAATTAAAGAAATTGTAATAAAATGGAGGCCTGCAGAATGCACACAAGAAATTTATGATACTGCAAAATTCACAATATATCCAACAAATGTAAATAGATAAAATAATATAGTTCTTATTTCGTGGGAAATGTCGGGATTACAGGCGGGCTGATTGAAGTATATTCTCGCCTATCCCATTGTCTACACTGTCGTATGAACAGGCCTGTCTCACTTATACAGCGTATCTAAAAATGCCTAGCCTAGAATAACCCCGCTTTAACACTGCCTTCTTACAATAGATTAATCAATTACAAGTGTGTAGTGCGTTCGATCCCTACTATGTGCTCCAAATATTCAGTCCTGTGCCACATCTTACTAAATCGATTTTAGGCACGTCGACGTAATGGTTAACAAGATTGTCTCGCTAGATCAATTACGACTGAATAGTGAGCGCGTTCTGCATTGAGTGCTCCATATTTTCGTATTTGTGCCATATTTAAGCTACGCTTAGTTTATAACATTTCTACATGTTAACAAGCTCTTCCCTGCTAGGCCCATTACGTCTGAGTAATGAGTACGAAACTCACTGGTGCTCCATACTGTTGGCCATGTGCCAAATGTAAGCTACGCCTGCGAATTCGTTATATTAGATTAATCTTTTTTTTTCCTAAATAATATTCTACATTACAATTATCATCACAGTTCAGTTCCGTTCATTTATGTGTATTTCGTTTCGTTCTTATATATGAATATTTGATAGATTTAATGAACATATATTATAAACAATTTGGCCAGTCGGATTCTGTTTTTGAAATATACAAGCTGCATCCAAAAAAATTTTAGACGTTTTCTAATTGTTATTTTAGTATACCATTAATATAGATCTATTAAAATCACTTGCAAACATGTGCTATTCCAAATTGAAAGAGACAACGGTAACAGCTTTGCACAAAGACCCTACTAAAAGATATTTCTCGCAGCTAATTAGTATGTAGAATGCAGTCGGGACGAGAAGACAGTCTAAAAGTTCGCTAGGAGATAAAGTTTTGTGTTAAACGCTACAAAACCTTATGATATGCTGCAGGTCACTTATGAATTAATTTGTACAAACTGAACATCTGCTTTTTGTTGGCACAATAGTTTCAACTTCAGTAGAGTAAAGGCGAGAGACGATGACAGATGTTGTTGGAAGAGGGATAAAAAAAACATTGTAGGCAAGTTCAGAAAAATTCGCAATTTTCTTGATGAAGCTCGACGTGTGTCCATACAGACTATAAGAAAACTAATTGGAATAGCTGTGGTAGAATTATTCACAGAAACATTCAGGAAGTTCTGAATATGCTCACAATGTGTACAAAGTTTATTGTAGTTGTTTTCAGTAACTAACAGAAGGAAAGACGCGTTGGTAACAGCAGGGAGATGCTTGAGCCAATTACTTCCAATCAAAGAGTACTTGAGCTTCTGGTGACCCCTGATGAAATTTTGATCATGTGTTATGTTCAAAAGAAACAGACAGTCGATAATATATGCATCCATACACCACGAGACCCAACAAAGCCAGACAGAATAAGTCCATATTTAAAGAACATGAAACATGAAACCATGAAAGCTTTTGTGTAGCGATTTCAACATGACTTTTTATCATAATCTCTTATAATTTATATATATATATATGTGTGTGTGTGTGTGTGTGTGTTGTGTGTGTATACACATACACGCACACACGCACAAATATATATATATATATATTGATATATTGTGAAAGAGAGTTAAATATATAGAAGAATGAACACAAGAAGAAAGAAAGAAAGAAAGAAAGAAAGAAAGAAAGAAAGAAAGAAAAATAATGAAATAATAAAAGAAAGATTATTATGGAAAAAGCTATATGAATAGTAATGGGAGGTGGTGTAATTATTGTGTATTTTCACTTCGCATATTCAATCAAAAATGTTGGACTATTGAATACTAATTTGAAATGTAGAGAAAATGGGTTTCCCTTTAAATGATTGGTATATTCGTCATTAATTCCTCTTATATTTGTAAGAAAACTGCTTAATTCTATGCCTCGCTACCTTTCCCTGTATCTATCAATCTCTCTATTACATTCTCTCAATACATTACATATCATATGAAATGTGTTACCTGTACCAAATTTTGATTAATTGTAGCTTGATATTTATTCACATACATAGATCAATCGATCTAAGCATTCATATATATCTATATGTTAAGCGATAATATTTTTATATATGGATTCACCTTGTTATAAGTTCATCTTGTGGTATATATTTCTTATTTAGCTTCGGGTGCAGTATTAAATTTCTTTCAATAGACTTCCTTCCAACCTGCAAAGAAACAACTCATTTTAGCTCTCTTTCTTCTCGATCAGGTGAATTTATTCTGAGTTCAATGCGGTTACTTTACTTTTTTTTTCTTTGTGTTATGAGAAATTCAGTACGGTTCTTGGGCATGACACCGAGATAAACATGTAGATATTTATAACATGTTGGAGTAGAAGATTTTACATATACATGAATGCATTTCCAGATTTGGTCTGAATCAATTGTTGCGCACTAGCTGACTCAAATAGAGAGCGTCCTTCTTTAAAATGAAACATTCAGGTATCTATCAACAATTAAAAAAGCAAATATGTAAATATATTCCTGGTATATATATATATATATATATATATATATATAAAATATATATATATATATCGGTGTGTGTGTGTCTTTGTTCGTGTGTAAAGCATAACAGACGAAGTGTGGAGCTAACAAAACAGTGATCGATA
>CAHIKZ030000147.1:2062500-2125000 GCA_903632075.3 Acanthosepion pharaonis
TATACGGGTTAGCGGTGCATTGTGGGTATTCTATTATGGCGGTTATTTTACCGGAAGTCGTTTGTTTATTTATTTGAGTCAAATTATATTGTTCGTTTTTAATTTTGTTTCTTATTTTATTTATTTATTAACGTAGTAAAAATTTGTTTATATCACTTATTTAACAGTTTTGTTTTGGTTTGAGAATTTAATTAAAGCTATTTGTTCAATTTTGGGGTTGGTTGTTGTAGTTCATTCTAATTATTATTTTGGCGGGAAGAGTTTTTAATTTGGGATTGGTTTGTCTATTTATTTACTTGGATGAATTTAGGTCAATTTATTTTACTTGTATATTTTCTCTTTTCGGTTTTCGGTTTTAAGCAACATAGTATTTATTTATTTTTTTATTTCTATCTTTTATTTATTATTTATTTTTTATTTTATTTTTTTTTTTCCGTTTTTCATTTTTAGGGTTACGTAGTAAAATTTATTTTCATGCCTGCATTTTGAGATGGGCTCGGATCTTTTATTTAATAATTTATTTTGGTCGGGGGAAAGTAATGATAGCTATTTTTCCCTCCAAGCAAAGTTTGCAAGTTTTTGATTGGTTGTTGTAGGATGATGACTTTTTCCTTATCTTCCAAGATATTTTTGGTGTGATGTGCGTTTTGTTTTTAATTTCCCAGGTATACTTAGAAAGCATTGTACTGTTCGTATATTTACTATTTGTGAAAGATGTTTTGTGTGTATAATTTCTTTGCTTCCAGGGTCCTTCAGTTACTCCTATGTATACTTTTTCTTCATTATCTGGTGATTTTATCGTGGCTTGGTATATTACGTTGTTTTGTAAACAATTTCCGTTTAAGGGACATTCGTTCTTTATTCTGCAGTTGCACGTGGGTTTAATTTGTTCGTGTGGTTTCTTGATAATCTTCCTATTGTGCTTTTTTATTATTTGTGCCATGCTCTCGGTGCAGCTGTAGCTGATTTTTACCTTGTTTTTGTTGAATATCTTGTGTAAGGTGCTTGATTCTGGGAAGTGTTTGTGTAAGAGTTTGAAGAATACTTTTCCTACGTTTGTTTTTACGTTCTTGCTGTACGGTGGATTGAACCATATGATATTTCTTCTCCTGTTGGACTTTTTTGTATTATGTGGTGAGTATGTGAGTATTGCTGGGAATCCGCTATCTCTTAGGGCCGTTTCATAGTCTTTCTTAGCTTTGTTAAATAGGGATTCATTGGAGGAATTGGAGGAGAGCCTGCGGTTAATCGATTTTGGTATCTGTTTGATTATAGAAGGCAGATGGTTGGAAGATGTGTGTATGTAGAGTGGTTTATCATTAGGTTTTCTGTATGGTTTATATGTTCCTTCTCTTAGGTTGAAGGTAACATCTAGGAAATCTACTTCGTTTAGGTTAGTTTTTTTATCTATGTCGAATCCGTTATTTTTAAAAATCTTTATTATTGCTTTTCTAGTTTTGTCTGTGTTTTGTTTGTTACAGTTTCTTAAGATTATGAGACGGTCGTCCCTGTAGAGTCCTGTGTCATTTTTATCTATTATTTTGCTCAGTTCGTATAGTAAGTAAATACCTATGATTTCGCATGCCTTGCACCGTCAAAGCTTCCCATTGTAGTGTCAAATATCCCATCTTTCTTTATCCATGATTCTTCATAGTGGAATAATAATGATTTACGGGAGTGCTTAATGATGTTGATTTCGCTTGGTTTTATTATTATTTGTACCTGAGCTAAGTTGACGGCCTTATCTAGCATACGTTCTGTTATGGATGGGTAAAATTCTTTTAAGTCTAATTGTAGGAATTGGCAATTTTGTTTTTATTTATTTTGCGGAACCAGTCAATAGTTGTTTTCGTATTTTTCCACTGGTTAACTCCTAATTTCTTCCTAAGTTCAGAATTAATTCTTTCTAGTATTGTTTTACTTATTTTACCTAGTTCGCTTTTGGCTGGGTTTATGAGTCTACATGCAGAATTAGTTTTGAAATTTTCTTTATGGTCTTTTAGTGCGATAAAGGCTCGTGCCTTTCTAATACAATTTATTCGGTCATCTAGGTCTAATATTTGGGCGATTGTTTTAGCTTTCTTGTTGATATCGTGTTCTGTTGTTGCGGGTGCCTTTTTGTATGTTTTTGTTATGTTGTTCTTGAGTAATTTATTGTTATATATATATATATATATATATATATATATATATATATATATATATATATATATATATATATATATATATATATATATATATGTGTGTGTGTGTGTATGTGTGTGTGTGTGTGTGTGTGTGTGCATACACACATATATATAATTAGAGAGAGGAGGAGAGGGAGAAAGATTGTTTCATTGTATATTTATAAAACGCAAGTTCAAAATGTTATTGAAACTCGTGAATAATGATCATCGTTATTTTCCAGAAACAAATATGTTTTTTGACAATCTGGTTAATGGCGTCTGTCTATAGACCCCTAGGAAAATATATCTGTATAAAATACTAAAAGTAAAATATGTGCTGATTCCTTAAGTTTACGATTTTCCCAATGATGCTCTTTGTTGATAGTTTCAACCTGATCTCACAGAGGACAGTGATTTCCTTTTTCCCTCCATATGTGTTCAGCCAAAACTGATTTTTCTACTTCCCCTCGTGTTACAGATTTTTAGTGTTATTGAAGCCTTACCTTAATGGGGCGACCTGTCTCCCCGTTCTATTTCTTTCCTCAGCTGCTCGGGATGGCGTGCACACGTATTTTAGTCAGGCTTTCCACTATTGGGTGGGGGACTTACTCGGGAGAGATATCTGCAAAGCTTCGTCCAGCTTTTGAAGGTTTTCCTGATGTTATAAACACCGTAGATCCGTTTGTATTTTCTCCGATAACTCCTTCACATAAGACAGGCAGATTGTTTTCTGAGGGTTGTTGTTGGCCTCTTATACACGCCTATCCCAGTATATTGGAGCTGCTTCCATGTAACTAGGGTAGGTGTTACATTGTAGAGTATGGCAAGAAAGATGAAGATGATCGTCCGAACAAAATGTAACTAGTAAATATATATATATATATATATATATATATATAATGGACAAAGTCTGACAATTATTTTAAGACATTTTTTTATGTTTATACGTTCTTTTTATAGATACAAATATTTAATTTGCTTTGTTTATAATAAACAGTATTAATTACATTTCCCAGCCTAAATGACCGAGAAATTTTCTTAAAAAATATGCGTCCTCCGACAGGTATCGAACCTGGCATATTGCCTGACTGTTTTTTTTTTTTTGTTGTTTTTTTTGTTTTTTCTTGAATCATGGAGAATTTTAGTTTAAAAACAGTAAAAATAACCTTGCTAACCCAAACGCTCATTTGTGGCACAATCGGTAAAATCACGTCAGACTATATGACGGTTCCGTATAGGATACAAGTTCGATTCCTCTCGGAAGACGCATATTTTCTATGAAAATTTCTTGGACATTCAGGCCAGTAAAAGTCGTTAATACTGTTTATTATAAACAGAGCATTTACTTAAATATTTGTAAAATGAACGTATAAACATAATATATATATATATATGTAAATCGATTGTTCAATTCTCCAGGTGTGCAACATATGCTACTTGAGCGGTTTATCTTTTCCTTATTAGCATGACTAAGTCATTTTGCTCTAACTTACTTCCTCCCGTGGTTATCTTTTCTACCTTGAGATGCTTTTTGTTTTATCCGACGCTTGAGTAAATCGCCAGATTTGTGAAAGCGTTAACTGCAATCTCATGCCTGTGACTATTTCCTTCTTCCTTAGCGAAATAAAATAAATAGAAATCAAATAAAAATACACAAATTCTGAAATCTTTGCTATAGCACAATGATTATCCGGTTAACGTCCAACAGAATAACTACACTCCGGAGTTTGATCTTCACTGTATAGCAATCAATTTTCAAATTCCATTTCTATAGAGTTTCATATAATTATTACCTCTGCTAGCGTTACATTTTTTACATACAGGATAAGAACAGCATCTTGAATCCTGATACTTAACACAGGAATACGTGGTAAATTGTTCTAGCGTATTCTTCTTTCATGCTTTTTAATCTTTTTTGCCTTCTACTGTTCTAAATTAATTATACAAATATATAGAATTATCCTAATAACCATAAGGATAGAATCTATTTTGTTCTGTCTAAAAACTATCCATTAACATTAAAAATTCTCTGCCAAATTTCGGCAAATATGTTAGATTTTCGTTTTCACTAAATGATCACACAATAAAAGGCCAGAGTGCCACTCAAATTAAATGTTACGAAATGTGTTCGTTGTATGAACTTCAGTCAAACATGCCCTGCGTGATACACTCTTAGGCTATCATGTATCGAAAGATACATGACTGACGAGGCAGATTTTTTTTCCCGCAGTAGATTGCTATTTCTTTCTTTCGGTAGTCCAATTGCCATCCAAGGCTACAGAAACCCAGCCTGCCTTGCTATTTAGCATTAGCTCGGGGGGGGGGGAGAATAAGAGGATTCATACCTTTCCAAAGGATATTATCACGTAAGTGAATATAATGGATTCGAATGGAATTCGAACTCAGCTCTCAGATTCCTCAATCCCAACCGCACATCCATTAGTTTTCCGTACTTAACAGAGTGTATTATATGCATATTATGTACGGACGAGAGATTTTAAGTTACCTTTACTTATGGTAGCTAACGGATGACCTTTGATATGAAGTGGTTAATTTTGTAGTGTTCAGCAAGTATCTTCAGGGGAGTATGTTCCATAAAGTTGCGGTTTTTGGAAATAATTTCGTTGAAATGAACCGATTGAATGTGCAGGCATTGAGGATAGTTCGCACTTATCTAGATGACGTTTCGTGCATTCGCTCTAAATGGCTGAACAGGTGAAACTACAGAATGTGTCCTGTCAGAGTATTTACCATATAGCTATATCGATAAGCTTGCGATGTTGCATCTGTGAGAAATATATTGTTGGACGAAAAAAGATTAATCGGCTTCAAGTACGCATAATAGCATTTGATCACAGGGAAGAGATTGACTAACTCCAGCTCAGATAGAGCAGCAACAGATTCTTATATGCCTGATCTGGCTTTGTAAACATGCCAACTGGAGTCAGATATTTTTGAGAGTGGTATGAGAAACCGAGTATTTTTTCCAGCGCTCTAAGCGATGGATTTATATATGTTTTCTGGGGTGATCCAGCGTTCCAAAGGACACTCAAATCAAGTAGCCTCATTAAGAGTGCAGCCATTTATCGTTGACTAATGAAAACTGGGTTACTATTTATTTATCAGATTTTTGGCAATAATTATTTCTAATTCGAATTAGCGTATGTAAATTCAAATTTTCTGTTACTTCATGGCTAATAAAGAAACTACACATATGGTGCAAAGAGAGTTCCATTTAAGCTGAATATTTTGGTTTCGAAAAACG
This sequence comes from Acanthosepion pharaonis, assembly GCA_903632075.3. NCBI lineage: Eukaryota > Metazoa > Mollusca > Cephalopoda > Sepiida > Sepiidae > Acanthosepion > Acanthosepion pharaonis. The sequence continues at coordinate 2,067,931 of CAHIKZ030000147.1, forward strand.
TACATGAAATAATTAAATGCAATTATTTTTAATAATGGGATTTGTCCCAAATGAAATATACGATAAAATATAAAAAAAATCAATCAATTTAAAAAAAAATCATATAACTTCACCTAAATGCCAATATTGGTTTTGTTTTAATTACCTGCCAGCCCTTTATATAAAACCAAAAATACTGATATTTGCATTTAACTAATGAATACTAATATTTTCATCAAGTTAATTACCAGCTTTCACAAACATTAGTTCAGTTTTACAAGATGGAAACTTGTCCTAAAACAATAACTTTTAAATTGTATAATATTTCGAATTCATGACCATGTTGATTGTTGATCATGACATGTTATAGATATGTCTTTTATATTCATTGCTCTCTTAAATGAATCATTACTATTCTAAGATGAGCTGAAATATAACTTCTATTGATCCAAGTGTTTAAGGCTTCAATAGATACGTATGCATTGACTCTTGAGGTTACCATTGCTGTATTCCATGTTTCTTTATTTGACATGCAAACTCAATACAAAAGACTGGGTAAATTTCCTTGTTCCCTTCAAGCAGTCATATTTATATGTTTCATTGAAACGGCATCAGACAATAGCCCCAGCATCATCGTATTCTCCTATACAAATTCGTGATTCATCACTGAATATGCTTTTCATCTGATCATCTACAAAACGATGCATGCTTCTCTGTAGCCCACTGTGACCATGTTTTCTTCTGTTTAGGTCTTAGTGTTAGTTTTCTTTTCGTTTTATTCAATGTAAATATGATTTCATTCGGATTATTTCTTACGCTTCTTTCACAAACTGTTCTCAATTCTGCCCTTTTCATGTTTTTCTTGGAATTTTTTGTTTGTTTTTCATTTTCAAGGCGGGTTGACCTGAAAATCCTAGCGCTTTTGCGTTTTACGTAGTCTGACAGAGTATTTTCCTTTCATAAATGATCAATATTGTTCATATTTGCATCGAATATCAGGCTGTAAGAAGTAGCACATTTTCGTCAAACTCCATGGTTGATTTCTGTTTAAATAGATTTTATATTTTTTCCGTGGTTCAATTGACACCTCTCTTGCTGGAGTTATTTTTCCTTTCATTAGGCCAAATTTTCTAGCTTATCAATATAAGCAACCACTTTCTAGCAAATGTGTATATTTAAAGCTACGCTGGTTTTCCTATGAATGTTTTCTATCTGTATTGCTGTATTCCCTAAATCTTTCTTCGGATTTGATCTCTATAGATATTTACTTTCGATTATATCATCTTAACTGGTTTATTTGGGATTTACGTAATGAAATGCATTTATTTTGTAGTAAATGCTGTTTCATATCATATACGCTTTTTGCGGTGAAATAAAACTAATCACAGTGTAGTACTTAAGCAAGAGTGGCGATTTCAAAATACTGCAAGAGACTGTCGTTAATATTTTAACTGAATAGATAAAAAAAATAATTTTCTTCGCTTAGGTAGAAACATGTAAATGTAAAGAATAAATAAATTAGAATATGTTGAGTTTTATTTTGTATCGAGAACAAACCGAAGTTAAATGGCATCTTCTTTCCAATCTAGATGAGTTTCTATATCAGCTCAAAGTAAAACATTCAATTATATACGTAATAAGGGAGAACATATAATAAAATCGTTTATTTGATTATTATCAATCGACATAAAATATAATCGTTAAAAGAGATATAATATTCTGTAGCACTAGGCTTCAAAATGAGAAAAAACACCTTTCGAGAAAACTAGAATTGTTATTTCTACTTCAGGATAAATGTAAAGATTTCCTCTGCGGGTATTATTTATATTGACCAGTCCGCTCGTAAAGGATATGAACGGCGATTTTTAACAATGTGTAGATTTGTATTTATTAGAATTGAAACAGTTACATTTGTTAGAATCTAAATATATTGATATTTTTATCATTTTAAATGTGTGCTACTGTTCATGATATCAATACATTGTAAAAAACAATCCCTGGCATTTTAAAGAGTTCTATGTACAGATGTCATGTTTGAAACTGTGCTTAAGTTATTGATAACCGTACTGCCGGTGACGTGCTTGTTCTCAATTCATTATTGTAGGCAGGGATCAATGACGTAAGAAACATTTCAGGTTTGATTTTTGTAAATAAAAGCAAAGTAGTATTAACTGTGATTGATTTGACACTAGATTTATATTATGACCAAGATCATCCATATAAAATGCGATATTCAGCTGTTTTAATCGATAACGACTTGGAATGTGAACTCAGATAGCTGTTTGGTTACGGTGCATTCAACTACGCGCAATTACGCTTGGAGAAGGAATTTAAGTAGTGACTGAATAACTTGATAGTTACTATTGTATTTCTTTCATCATATTTTGGAGAAATACACACATCAATGGATTATCGATTAGCGGATATTATTAGGGGACACTGAACCATTGTTATGAGTGATCTGTGGCTAAAATGTAGCACTGGTTTACTCCTTTACTAGGGTTATGGTATTTTGTTTTTATATATATATATATATATATATATATATATATATATATATATATATATATATATATATTGTCTATTTAGGAAGCATTTTAGATATATTAGCACTTAGGATTAACAATAAAAAACATGTATCAACATGGTGATTTTCTTTCATGTTTTAGTGATAATACTAAAAAGCTAATTCGACAATATGAAAGAAATTTACTTAAAAGTAGACTAAACTCGTCTAAATTATTTAGCGAAACATGCATTAATATATATATATATATATATATATATATATATATATATATATATATATATATATATATATATATATATATATATATATATATATATATATATATATATATATAACTATGAACTTAAAGAGCCAGGTAAACCTAACTAGGTTTCATCTACACGGATCGTCAGCAAAAGCTGGCTATAGAAGTAAGGCTGTTTATTAGAATATTTCTTATTGTTTGTTCAGTTATTGAATAAATACATACCCCACCGCACCGTTCATAAGTTACTGTTTAACTTGATTTTTTTTAGTTAGTCACGTGATCATTGTTGTTTTTTTATGTTGTAGGCTATATATATTCTGTTCCAATTTTACCTCTTTAGCCAGCTTGCCCTGACGATCCGTATAGGTGAAACGTAGGTAGGTTTACCCGGCTCCTTAGGTTCATAGTTAGGTTTACTCTATTTAGTGTATTCAGTACTTCTTTGGACTCTGAGCTGACATTCCGGACATTTGTTTTCGCTTCAATTTTATGTTCTTAGTTCTTTCTTTTTTATCCCTTATCTTTCCTTGGGCATTGGTTTGTTCAATTACAAGCCAAAATACCTAAGGTTTTTTTTCCAAAACGAGTGTAACTATTTATATTTATGTCATTATATATATATATATATATATATATATATATATATATATATATATATATATATATATACAATGGATGAATCGGGATATTCTTACATTTTTAATTTTGTCGATTGTATGATTAACAGGAATGGAAATAAAATAAGGTTGAAAAGAATCGATTTTGGTGTTTGTGTGCATGTATACATCTCAATGAGGGAAGCAATTACCGTTACCACTTCAAGCCGATATCGTTGCCATAGACGTAGCATATCGAAACCGGTACTGCGTTGGCTTCCTTTTTTTTTTGGGAAGAGCATTGGTTGTTGGTGAAACAGAAATTATCACCGATTGCCAAGAGGACTCGCAGTGAGTGATTTAAAATGAGGGAAAGTTGTAGCTGACGCGGATGGCACACAAGTCGATATCCAATCTTTATTGGCTGGGTCACCGTGGATGAGGACTATGATGTTGAATGACCCGAATTCCCAGATGAACCTCGGCTAAAAACATTTTAAGGAGGTGTTTGAAAGCATAAAAAAAGATGTATTTCACGAAGATTTGTGCATGTAATTTCAGTCGTAATTAAGCGATCTCTTCTTGTTGATAATTGGCGTCTGTGAATAACATTGGAAATTTATATTAAGTTGGTTAAAAGTCCCTGACTCACTTAGCAAGCCGAAAGAAAACAACAAATATTGATAACTGTTTTGTGGAATTTCCAATGAGTACTTCATTTTGAGTTTGTGCCACACGGTCGTGCCATCAGCGCTAAACTGTATTGCCATCAAGTAGACCGCCTGTACGACAAACTAAAAGTGTGTACTGTTTTGGTCAATCAATGTCGGGCATTGTTTTAGCTTGACAATGCGAGGGCACACACTGCAATTTGGGATAAAGAGAAGTTGAAACAGATGGACGGTGTTGAGGTTCTACCACACCCACCACTCAGTCCCAATGCTACTCCGAGGAACTATGGCCTTTCCCGCTCAATGGCACACTCCCTCCGCCACCAGCGATTCGACATTTTGATAAGGGGAAGAAAGCTTGTTTACAGATTTTTTATTCAAAGTCGCCGGACTCCTATCTGGAAGAGATTCTGATGCTGGCGAATCGCTGGTAGAAGATCGTAGGGAATGATGGAATTTTTTTTATGAATAAATTTTGGTATGTCTCCATAAAATTTTGTAGTTTTCTTTCTGAGTTCTAAAAGAATCAAGATTTTCTGACCAACATAATATCTTTCTGTGGATTGTTTAATGATGGTTTGAAATTTAAATGTAAATAAGCAGAAAGTAATAATGTGTAGGATTTTATAAAACTCTTAATATTGAAAGTTCAATCTGATCTTCACTATTTGTATCAGTATATAACCTTGTAAACTTTATATTCAAATCATTGTCAATGTATCTAGAAACGGTTTACATCTTCTCCATCTTTCCCATTTTCTTCAATCCCCTATTAGAGCCCTTAATATTATTTCTGACTTGACAGTGAATAAGCGGATTCTTTTCACTGCCTCTTACTTTGCGTAGATATATTTATTCTATCTTCTCTGTGTAAAGCGATTTCTCAATTCATAAAGTACACATTTGTTTAACTGTACAGCTCTTCGCCTTTCTTGTCGTTTCTCTGATCGTCTTTCATTTGAAAAACTTAGAAACAAAGAGAAAATAAATGTATAAATTCTAGCGAGCTAAGCACATATCACCAAGACAAATCCCTTGCGCTTTAAGATGTGTGGATGCTCCTGCTTCAACCTTCTGAACCTAGAACACTTACATAGCACTGAAAACAGATTCTGACATTTCATTCTCATTCAGGTTGCTTTGGCAGAGCTCTTTACAAATTTCAGCTCGCGCAGGTCAATGCGTAAGGAGAGTAAATATTTTGATACGGAAACTAATTGACAAAATAATTAATTACACAATTGACATCTGTGTATAAATATGATTAGTGATTGTTAAATATATAACATATGTAATTATATAATAAATATAGAAGAAGTCTAGCAAAAACTACTGAATTTCAGGCAATATAAAGTTAGAGCAATAACTGTACATTCGTCTGACAAATGCTATTTTATGAATAACATCTGGTAAGGACTGCATATTAAAAGAATAGTTTTCTTTTTTACAGATAGAGAAAAGGATTGAAGTGACAGATGCTGAGAATACATTGGACAGAATGCATGAGCAAAAAGAAAATCTTAAAATTGGAACTAGAAAAACACTCATACCAAAACGAAGCAGTTGAAATTTCTGGGATAGACCGTGTGAAAAAAAGTATACTCCCTGGATGAATTGAGGGAAAATGAGTTGTTTTCAATGAGTTTATGTGAATGGATGTTACATTAGAGGTAAGGATTTCATTAGATTTAAAAGGCACAGGTTTTGGATAGAGATAAATGAAAGACATAAAGTTGTCGAGAAACATGATCACCGACGCCCTGAAGGTACACGGTGCGTAAATGATAAGGAATGCTATTTTAGACTAAATTGCTTAGCTTGTTGCCATTTTGAATTTTTCATACAGAATATATTTATTCAGTGTTATTAATATGCATAGAATATTTTCTCATATTATAGCAGCATCGTAATAAGGCTCAAATCTATATAATATAGAAAGTTTGTACTGCTTCAGTCATTAAATTAGGTAGTCTCTTATAAATTTGTATTGCTAATCATCGGTTTCAGTCGCTTACAAAAAGGGAGAAATGACACTATTGAGATATAGCTATGTAAAATCCGAAAGTATATAATGTAACAAAGTTTTGGCGTATCAGGAAGAATACATGGAAAAAGATTTATACAAACTGATCAGCTAACGGATACATTTAATTTGCAAAACCAAATATACTGATTTGTTAAGTGTACCTAAGATGCGGCACAAGGCCAAATGTATGGAGCACCAAATAAAGCTCAAACTCGCTTTTCACGTGTAATTGACCCAGTGAGACAAGATTACTAAACATTATATATATATATATATATATATATATATATATATATATATAGTAATTCATCGAGTTAAGAAGAATCCTGAACAGAATGCGGAAAGCACTGGACAGCCGTTTAGTCCTTTTGGGGACTCATCAGCAGAGCGCATCCACTACTGAGAACCGAACCAGGATCTTTATGACATAACAACGACACATAAGCGTCATACCACTGGAGCAACAAGCCTCAATGACGAAGAAGAAACTGGCTAGACTCGATATAGCGTCGATACTCACTAAATTTCGTGGTGATATTCATCCAAGTGTTGGGTTGCGTATACTTGAATGAGTATCACCAGGAAATTTAGTGAGTAGCTGTGCTATATCGAATCTAGTCAGTTTCTTTTTCGTCACCGTGGCTCGTTGGTCCAGTCTTATGAAGCTTGCGTATTGTTCTTGTATCGTAACGGTTCGTGTTCGATTGTAGGTAGCGGTTGAGCACTGCTGATGAATCCCAATAAAACCGCTGTCCAGTGCTTTCTGTTGAGGATTCTTCAAGACTCGATGAATTACTATAAATGATCCTTCAAATCCCCACCTAAATATATGTCTTATATATATATATATATATATATATATATATATATATATATATATATATATATATAGTAAGCAATATGGACGAACCTGTTTCTTCATTTATTTGAGTACATCTGTATGAATTGAATGATGCAAACGTCATAAGCGAAGTGCTCTATTTGAGAAAGATTGACATGGATAATCCTGTTTGGCTTATCTATTTAATAAATCTACCGTTATTATTGATGCCTTCTTCAATTGGTGTACTGAGTCATTTTGGATATTGTGCTCGTTATACCGGACTTCAGAGATATCATAGTGTTATGGAGGTTATTACTGTTTTCTTTTCCAACTAAACATGATACGTAGTAGTCAGATTTGGTGATCTAACAGGCCATATGTTTGGGGTAACACCCAATGTGGGTGGTCTGATGGTATTAGGATCCTCAGAAGTCGTTCTAAGTTTGGCTACTGTTGTAAAGTATCCGCCTGCGACTTCCAGCTGTGGAAATTTTACGAAGCGATTAATCTCTAAATCAATATCCTCTATTTTTTAGGCAACGTTTACAACGCCCATTTTTATTTGCTGAGTTCTACTGATGTTTTTCACAAATTATCTGTAAATAAATGAAACTCAAAACAAGTAAGGATTGATTCAGTTATTAGCAGACGTGTTCTCAAAATACTGACTTACTCTCTATAATGCTTTTTTTGATATATCTTTTTGGTAAAAATAATATAAATTATCTACCTATTATTTTTACTTACGTAAAGAAAATATATTTCGAATTTTTTTTGTGTCTATTATCAATGTCCTTGTTCGAAATTTAGAACAATGTTACAGACATTTTAAGTGAAAGATTTGTTGTTAATTGCTGAGATAAAGGCCTATCCTTAAGTATCAATATAAAACATCGCCCTCTAAGTAAGGTGAACATGATACCTAAAGAAATACTTATTTTACATTTGTGATATTATATATACACTTTTTATTGTCAAGTTATCTATATTTACAAAGGAATTTTTCTAAGATTGTTTAGATTTTGATACACAATTTCCCTTGTTAAATAGTTCTAATTTTAATTTAAAGGATAATTTCTGTTTCACATGTTATCAATATTCAACTGCGGATCTTAATATTACAAATGGTTAGGAAATTAAAAATAATAAAAATATATTTATGGTAGTAATAATGGTAATATTAGCGTTATGTTATGCGATTTAAAGAATCGGCATCCATTATCTGATCAATCATGTCTGGTCGAGTTACACTTTTTCTTCCTCTCTGACTATCAGGCTGAGATCAATGTGTTGTATCTGCCTTCAGGTGGACAATCGACATTTTATCTCTCAATTGTATTTCTCTCTTCAGACAGAACACAATAAATAAATGAGAAATGCATGATTTCGCGTAATCAAACGCTGCGGAAGCACATCCCTCGTGGCACCAAAGAGGAGAAATAGGTGTAATATCGACTCCAGGGGATTTGTGGTCTTTAAGTCCATGTGCCTTGTGCTTCCCATATTACACCGAGCAGGTAACGTGGGGGACAAGTAAAATATTCTCATCTTATCGAATGTTAAATGCAACCTTAAATTTTCCTTATAAGAAAAATAGCATTTATTGACCTAAGAGCCACTTCCATTTTGGTTTGTTACTTTTTTTTGTTTTACAGCATATCAGCCTCAATATGTTATTTAATGAGGACAAAATTTTGATTGCTGGTAATATATATATATATATATATATATATATATATATATATATTAAATGTATTTCTGGTAATATTTTTTCTAAAATGTATTAATGGTAAAAATTTAAAAAAACAATTATTTCTAGTATTAAAATCTATTTTTATACTTTCATAGTGTTTTGACCACTTTTGTTGGGGTTAACTATTTGCCCATAGCTGGGACTCTGCCAGGTGCTACCACCCCGGATCAGGCTGGACCTGGGAACACCATTTCCACACGCCTCAAAACCTTCTGATCAAAATCCTTGCTGTCTAATGTAGTTTATCATCATACTCAATACGGATGTAGTTTATCGTACTATTATTGATAATACTGTGATATGTGGCAATGTATTAACCCTGAACGCATGGCACAATGGAGGCGTTGGTTAGATTCAGTGACAGGACCCAAAGAGTCTAATTTTTACAGGGAAATTAACACGAGATAAGTAATAACTGATATATATTAAACATAGCACGTGGAACTAGAACAGAGTACCCCAGTAAACGAAATAAACGGTTCAGTTCGACATTGCAAACACCTGAAGAAGGCCGGAGCCTACAATGGCCGAAACGTTGTAATAAATATGGCGACAAAGATGAGGACACTCGTCCGAATCATGTAAATAATGTATAAAATATTTATCTTGAAAGAGAACGATAAAAATAGTTATTTCATATCCACTAACTATTATAGCGCTTCCCTCTATTTATGGTAACTCTTTTCTACGGTTCCATTCGATATAGTTTGGAATTAATTGTGTCATTTAATTCTTAACCAAAACACATGATATGAAATCCATATTATTGTAACTGTTGTTAAAAGTCCACATGTGATTTTGTATTTTTTTCCTCAAATCATATGATTTATTCTGGACTTTTTATTTTTCCTTTTTTTTTCCTTTTGAGAAAGAAATAAGTTTAGTTTTTTGATCAATTGTTTTTCTTTTTCGCATTTGATAGATTGGGTGGCTGACTAGATTTAAAAGATGTACAATAGAGCTGTCATCTGATGTGATCAAACCTCGTAAACATGGCATCGTATACAATGTATACACATCAGCCTGTTGGACTTGGTTTTATTTCCATTTCTCAAAACAAGCCGTTGTGATCCACACGGTCGAGGTTAGGGAAACCTGGACAGGAGATAAAAAAATAAAAAAATAAACATATATTTTTTTTTCTCCACCCACTGGCTTTTCTACAACATCATATATCAAATAATATTGTGATCACAAAATTTGTTAAAATATATTTTTTATAACTTAATAATATATATTTATCGATCTTGTTTTTCATTGTATGTCGAACTTCTACTCTGTGTTATGTACCTTCAGAAAATTGGTGATTATGGCTCTACTCAACTGCCAATCCTTGTAGTTTGTCTATTTGCCTTCCTTGTTCTGTTATATATGTAAGCAATTTCGTTAGTCAGGTTACACGAATTTTGTCTCTGCTAATCTTACCATCAGTACGTCTTATGATTCACAAATACTCAAAGCCCTTTTTATTCATTATGTCCTAAATTCCATCTCACTTCATACTGATTTTCAATCGCCATCTTATATCTTCTTGAATCCATTTAATTTTTTATCCTTTCATCTATACGCATCTATATTCAGTCTTTTCTCTCAAAATTATTCTCTGTAACCCCATGCCTACTAGTGACATTCCCGCCTTGCTTGGTGTGAAATTATTAGAAAAAAATGAAAAAAAGCGTACATTTTATTTCCATTCTGCATAAATTTTTAAATTAAGCAAATTCCTAGTCTATGATATTTTCAACATTGCTGAATAATGTAAATGATGAGAGTCAGTAATTGTGTGGCTTCAGTTAAATTGTCTGCAATCGTCGAGAATAAGGGGCAGAGAGACGATTCAATAGCAATAATGGGATAATAATGGTATAATAATGGGATAATAATATCGGGATAATAATAAGAGGATAATCATGGGATAATAATATTAATGGGATAATATAATGGATAATAATGGCATAATAATAATGGGATAGTAATAATAATCGGATAATAATAATAATAATCGGATAATAATAATAATAATAATAATAATAATAATATTAATAATAATAATAATAATGGCACGATAAACCGCTTCATGGCCAATACTCTGCCCGTACCAAACAAGCTGACGTAGACAAAACCCGTACCTATCAGTGGCTACGTAGTGCAGGGTTGAAAGCGGAAACTGAAGGTTTTATCCTTGCTGCGCAGGACCAATGCTTGCTAACTAGGAATTATCAAGCACATATACTAAAATATTGTGCCAGCCCAAAATGCAGATTCTGTGATAAATATCCAGAAACGATTGATCATCTTGTATCAGGTTGTACGGTGTTGGCACCCACGGAATATAAAACCCGACATGACAGAGTGGGCCAATATCTGCACTGGAAAATATGCAACTTCTACGGGAAGAAAACTGAAAAAAACTGGTATGAACACCACCCAGACCCGGTTACGGAGATAGGACCTCTTACAATTCTATGGGACTACACAATACACACTGACAGAACAATCAAGGCCAACCGCCCAGATATTGTTATTAAAGACCACAAACAAAATCGGTGCCTCCTTATTGATATGGCAGTCCCTGCCGACTGCAATGTATCTTTGAAGATATTCAAAAATTTGTCAAATTACAAGGACCTTGAAATAGAAATCGCGAAAATGTGGCATATGGGAACATCAACAATCCCTGTTGTAGTTGGAGCTCTAGGACTGGTTGGAAAAGATTCCAGTAGAATAATTGAAGGGATTCCTGGAAGTCCATGCCTCAAGGAGATACAGAAAATTGTTCTGACAAGTACAGCCCACACCTTACGAAGGGCTTTATCTATGTAACCTTTTTTTTTTTTTTTTTTGTCAGTGGAAAGTGTCATGACGCCATTTCTAAATTTAGGTCACTGGGCGGGACCCGGAAAGAAATGTGTAAACGCCAGAAATCAAAGAAAATAAAAAGAATAATAATAATAATGATAATGGGATATAGCGTCAGCTGAAGCTGAACTTAAATCTAAACTATACATGTTTAAAAATGCATACTTAATATTATGCCATAATTGATCTGGTATTTCATTTACTGCACCTCTTTGTGGTGGGAGCATCGAATGTAGGAAAATAGGAATTAATTCCTGTTGCCGGAGCAGCTGATCAGAAGCGACAGGTTATTTGCACTATGAAGGAAGCCACAGCAAGGTATAGATGCAGGCTGTCAGCAGAGGTATATGGAAAAAAAGATATTCTTGTAACGGTTTCGGATATGTTCACTAGTCGGTCATAGTAGGAAAGATTTACAGATTTTTTGTAAAACTTTAGCACACCATGTCTCTGGAGACTAATGGTTTGTATCTGGAAAAAATACCCTTTTTTTCTATCTAGATAGGGTGACAATTGAAACAAGCTTCACGCCTTAGTTTTCCCTAGGGCACTATTTTTTTCCAGATATATCTCCAACAAATGTGGTGGGACATTTATGCGCTATTAAGGAATGAGCAGTAAAAACATTAGTAAATCTAACTAAAAACACTTACAATATTTTCCTTTTCCGTCATATTCAATAAAACATGTATAAAAGAATTGCTGCTGCGCAAATGTACAATATACACATGCTTTCGCAAGCACACACACATGCACACACCCAGGATTCCAAACTCACATCCATATGACTAATATGCTTGCCCTATCACTGATATTGAGCTCTTTCAATTAAGTACCACACATAAAATATAAAATATAAATATATATATATATATATATATATATATATATATATATACATTACATATATATATACATATATAACATACACACACGCACATATATGTGTGTGTGTATGTGAATAATACCAGCGAGCGAGGAAAAAGTGTATATTTATTATTAATAGAAAATTTGATCTGTTGTTATACATCGAGTAGAGTTATATTGGCAGCAACACACAATATATGATACTTTATATACTTATATATATATATATATATATATATATATATATATATATATATATGTGTGTGTGTGTGTGTGTGTGTGTGTGTGTGGGTGGGTGTGTCCGTGTTTGTGTAGCTAGTGTGAATGCATGTGTATAGTAGAAAATGTATACATCAATTTATCGGTATTTTATAATTTAAAGTTAACGGTTTGAATCACGAACACGCTCTTGAACCTTTCCCCCATATGACTTGCGTCGTTCGAATAATCAATGATACCCTTGTGCATAAGTTTGAAAGGAATAAGAATCCTTATGAAAATTCCGTCTCCAAGGAGACTCGTTGCTGATAGATCCAGAAAACGATATAATATACAGCTTGTGTATGGTTGTTAAATAAAGTACATGTTATTTATCATTCTAGAGCGTAGATACATACGTCAGTGATAAATAAATATTTTCGTTTACTTTTAAAGATTGTAGTCGATACCAGTAACGTTGGATTATATATTCTGCGATTATGGAAGAGTTTTCAAAACAGCTATCGATTATTGTTTACTAACAAAATGATCTTTCTTAGCATAACATTTAGCCTTTATAAAGATGAGGTATATATCTGGCGTTCAGTCTGACTGAATTCATAAATGGATTGGTGAGAGCGAATATCTTTGGAAACGAATAGGTTTCTAATTGAATTGCATAGCAACATAGTATATATTCGTAAATAGATTTTTTTTTCTTCTGTGCAAAATACTCTTCGGAAAAGAAAATAGATATTCTAGTTAAGGTTTCCATATATTATCTTTGTGGCACCATGTATAAGTTGGCAGGCTGAAAGGAAATATTCATAAATTTATGATTTGTTTTTACGGTTTGTAACCATTTGATATTATTTAGAGCTGAAAAAATATTTATATTTTTTGTAAGAATAATTCTTTAATTGCGTTCAAGCGATCTAGAAGAAAGAAAAGAAGACAGAAGAAAAAATTTGAGGAAAAATAAATAATACGAAACCAGGTCTTAAGCGAACACACACACACAAGATTGATACATAACAGATGTTGGTCAAGCACCTGACCTTCTTCGTGTCCACGTGATGGCCTTTTGTTATCAATTTGGTTGAAGAAATAAAGTTTCGTGACAATTTAAAAATATGATAGGTAACAGGTGGGGTTTTGTTCTAAGGGGAGAAAGGCAAACCATAAAAAAACAAAAAAATAAAAGCCACACACGGTGATGTGACCGAAATGCTTTTTTCGGATAATTAAGATTTTTTTTGTTAACGGTATCGAGCAAAGAAAAAGTTTAAATATTTTTGATTAGCTCTAAGAAACGACCAGTCTGGAAATCCCTTTCATCGATCGATCTAATAAGCGATTAAACTGTTTTACAAATACCGCTTGTTAAAAAAACCGAGCGTCATTTCAAAAAAAAGTACGGAACAGGGCAATTTAAATTTTGTTTTTTAAGCAGGAGGGTTTGCCTGCATAACAAAAGATAATCTTCCCACCTGTTACCTATCATATTTTTTTCCATTGTCTCTAAACTTTACCTTCAACCAAATTGGCCGAAAACTTCCATCTTTCATGGACACGGAAATAGGACCAGTGCTTGACCAACATCTGTTACGTGTATCAATCGAGTGTGTGTGTGAAAGATTAAGACCTGGACCCGTATTATTTATTTTTCTCTTTTTTTTACTTCTGTCTTATCTTTCTTTCTTCTAGATCGCTTGAACGCAATTAAAGAATTATTCTCAAAACCCAAATATTTTTCAGCTCTAAATAATTATCAAATGGTTGACAAACAGTAAAAAACAAATCATATATTTATGAATATTTCCTTTCAGCCTGCCAACTTATGCATGGTGCCACATCTTTCCTTTCTGTTTACTAAACCAGGATTAATATATATATTGTTTCTAATTAGAATATTGCACAGTAATCTATATTTTTATATATCGTAAGTATTAAATATTTACGTTTTCCTCTAAATAAATGCTTACTAAGTAAACATGAAATAGGAAAACGACTTTTTAAGCCCGTGAGGATACTCTCATTATTTAATTTATTTAGATATTCTGCGTGAATAGTTTGTTAATAATTGAACTTTGATATGCTATATTATTTAAGTTACGTTATGATACATTATAACAGACTTTTGTATACATATTTTTAAATCTTTGAACTGGGTAATAAAATCTGACATTATATTGTTTCTCAGATAAATATTATTTTAGAAACTAATATTTCGATTATTCTTAAATATAGTAAATGCAGAAGATCAGTAGAAAAGCTATGACGCCTCTACATTTTATAGAGGAGCCGTTATTTTTTAAAGTTCTGAAATGCTCTTTTCGAAAATAGAACTCATTATAAAGAAGAAGAATTGTCAGATATGTTGTCGTTAACTGAGTGTAAGATCCGGATGACAATTGTCGACAGGAGGTTGGAAAATATGGTTTTGTCTTTAGTATGATTTATATTTAGTTTTTCATATTGTAAAATATAATAAAATAGCAAATAAACCAAAAATTAAAATAAATACATAAAAAAATAAAATAAAAATATAAACAGTTTAAAAATACTACGAATGCACATGTAAACAAAAGTAACACACAAACACAAAATCATCTGAAAGTCCACTTTCCTTCCTTCCATCAATATGGCCGATACTAACCTTCAGGAAAGTGACTCTTTACGTCTTCTCTGACGTACATTATCGGCTGACATGAAGTGGAAAGATTATATTCAATCCATTCTTTGTTCTGCTGCTAAGAAAATTGATTCACTCTGTCGTGCTAGACAATATCTCCTTTCAATACATTTTACATAATTATAAATCTACCACTCATCAATACTTGGAATATTACTGCAACATAACACACGTTGCTCCTTCTGTAGATTTAGAGATTCTTGATAAAACTCAAAGAGCAATCAACAATATTATTGGTTCTGACCTGTCGTCTTGGCTTCAGTCACATTCCCACCGGCATAACATAGCTTCCCTATGACTTTTCTATAAAAACTTTCATGGGGACTGTACGAATAAACTCTTCCCTATTATACCTAGACGTTATTAATGTAAGCGCAGTACTAGATTGTCAGTAATGCCTCATAATTTTACTCTTGAAATGCCTGAATGTAACCGTAAGTACTATGCTAAGTGTTTAATTTCTCGCACCTTTCGCTTATGGAACTCTCTACCGGCCCCATGCTTTCCGGCCAAATTTGATCTTCAAAAAATTCAAATACAATGTCAAATAATATCCCTACATGCATTCTGTGTACTTCTGTCTATAAGAGGGGGTACTTTTGCAATCACCCTCACCACCACTGGTGGTTTTTTTTTTTTTTTTTTTTGGTTTTGGACGAATGGTTACGAGGTAAGTGTCGCCCTTTTACTAATTGTTCAGTGCCGTTTTAAAAATCGCCATTTGTTGCCGAGAGTTTTCATCTCCTTTTTCAGTACTGTGAACTTTTTGTGTGGTCTGTACTGGGGAGAAAGCCCGCCACTATGGCCGACACCCCCAGAGACATTGGCATCTCTGCTATCTACATCGGCATGGATGGCGGAAAATCCCCAAAAGGGCTAGCTTACTATAAACGTCTAAGAGATGAATGCAGTTTCATGCTAGACGTATTGACTTAAATGTTCACTTATATATATATATATATATATATATATATATATATATATATATATATATATATATATATATATATATATATGAATTTACGTGCCATAATCTTACACAGACCCCATCTTAAGAAAATGAACAGACGGATAGAAGGTATGTGAACGTGCGCACATACGCATATATGTGTGCGGCAAAACATTATTGCGTCAACAAAATAGACAAACAATCTATAAGTTGACACCGACACTTGGGGAAAAAACAAAAAACAAAAACAAAAAAAAACTCTGCACAATTTCAACATTGAATACTGCGACCAATTGCATACGTATGCACGCAACGACTCATGGACGCCCATATACGCCCAGTCCCAAACTGTTCATATAAGTTTATTTTTGTGTGAGCTGCAATACGTGAACGTGCGTGTATGTGTGTCTGCCTATGTATGCGTAGCGTTCCGACGACAATTCTTCTACTCACTACCATAAAACACCGATATACGCAACCATAAATAAGTCCTAAATTTAAAAAATGCGTTGTGTTTCAAATAGATTATCTTGAGCGATTATATATTTGGAAAAATCCTCTTAAATTAAAGGTGGAAATACATTTTCTGATTATTTTATGAGGGGTGCTGAAAATAATGTCTATGCTGATTTTTTCTCATGATGCAAAAAATAGTTGCGAGAAAATATCACATCAAATTTCCAAATATTCCCAGTTTCCTGAAAGACCTTCTGTTGTCTGTATACTCACAACTGTACATCAGATGTACATATCATTCAATCCCGATTGAATAATGTTGGCATAGTTCCAAAGGTACTAATTATTATGGGAAAGATTCTAACTTTATTGTTACACATCTTTCTCAGGCTCCATAAAAGATCAATATGTTTCTGTAATTTACAGCTTTCTGTCACCTTCATATTCTGACCCGCCAGCCACATCTATGCACATAATGCGACAAGTTCATTTTGTAAACCATTCCCGACAAACAGATCCTGACTTATGGTTCGATGAAGTTACCAGACTGTTTGTCAAAATGACAATTTTTTCTTTCCAGGGGAATCTCTGGATGATGCTGGAACCACTTGTGCTAAAATTTGAATCAAATTTATTTGCCCAGTTCACAATGCAATATTATTGATATTATATCATATACTTTTTTATATTAACTTCAGAATCAGCATAATGCATTACTTGATTCAGTCAGTCAAATGTGGGCAATGCGTGATACACGCTTAGACGATCAGGTATTTTTCGATACGTGACTGATGAGGCAGATTTTTTCCCGTGGTATGACGACATTCCTTCTGCGGTAGACCAGTTGCCACCTAAGGATTTAGAACACGGTCTGTCCTGCTATTTACCCATTAGCTTGGGGGCAGAGAAGAAGAGGATTAATACATTTCCCAAGGTTATTAGACATAAGTGAATGTAATGGATTCGACTGGAAATAGAACTCGGTTAGTTGGTTTAATTATTTCTTTAAATCTAGATGCGTCATTCACTGTTTTCCATTATTTTTAAATCTTTTACGATGTTTTTCTAAATGTGATTGTTTGGGACTGCGATGATGAAGGATTGTGTTTCCCTCTTATTATTTCTTGTGGGTAGCCATTTACTTTTAAATGTTCTGTACATTTTTTCTTCTGCCATTTTCTTCTAATACTTGCGTTCTCTACTTACATTGTTCGAACTCTCATCATCATCTTTGGCGCCATAATTATCATGACGTTTTTGTCGTTGTACGCTCCGGCTTTCTTCAGGTTATTGGAATGTCGAACTGAACACTTTATTTCACAGGAATTAACAGGAGATAACTGATAACTGATGTCTATAAGACATGGCACTTGGAACTAGAACAGTCTACCCCAGCGAGCGAAATAAAAGTTTAAGTTCGACATTCCAATCACCTGAAGAAGGTCAGAGCCGAAACGTTGTGATAAATATGGTAACAAAGATGTGGATAAAACTCCGACCAATGTCAATAGTGTATATAATACCTCATCTTAGAAATATAGACAGATGCTTGCGTTCTTTATTCTTCACTATCTTTCGTTTATTACTCTTTCTTATGTTGATTTACTATTTCAGAAAATCTTTTATAATATTATCTCAATATATATTTATCCACTTCGTTTGCTTACGATGAATATTCGACTCTGAAGCCTTAAATTAACCTTTCCTTTAAAAGCGTTCATAGTCATTGCTTTCATGTACATTTTTTCTGTGCTATCTAGATTTTATGGATTTAAGCGCAACACTAGAATGACGATATGCTCTCATCATTGAAATGGCTAGATATAACAGTTAGTTTTATTCTAACAGCGTCCTTTCTCTTATGTTGAACTCTTTAATTGCTTGTTGATTATCACTCAAATTTAAACGCAATATCAATCCGTACCTTATGTCTTCTTAATCCCTTCTCTTTCATTATTTTCTCTCTTTTATAAAGATTTGGTTTCTCCTATTCTTTCACACTTATGTAACTCTTGCGGCTTAGTAGCTTTATTACCTTCCTTGGGAAGAAAAGATTAAAATAAATAATGCAAAAAAAATGATTATTCGACTGTGAAGCTTCCACAAACGCCAAAATATATTTTTTACATAAGATCTGTGTCGTCATTCGAATGAAAACATATGTTCCTACTTGTATGGTCCTTGTAAAGGTGATAATTTTGTAGTTTTCTTCATATATATTTTATATCTCTGAAAATAATCCACATAAATAATACACATTTCCACGTGCACTGGTCAAGTTATTCCCTTATTTTTGGATGTGAGTTATTCTATCTATGGCCATCCATACTGGAATTTTGAACACACTTGTCAATTTTGAAACTGTTGAGCTAGTCTTTATTGAAGCATTATCACACTTTGAAATCAATACAAGTTGAATCCATTATATCCTGGTGCAGTTCAACTGGTTATTTTTCTGCGTGTAGCTTATGATTCATATAGTCATTTCAACGGCTTTTCCCTAAAAGTGTTGACGTTCTTTCATTATTCTAGTAAGTCAATGCGATTCTTCTTGCGTGAGACTATCCCATTCCTGAAAACTTTTTTCTTTGTATGTTCAGTTTTACGTTTTGTCTGCATATAGCCCAGGAAAGTGTCCTTCCGTTATATTTGAAAGAGCCCTTTTAACTTTATTATACATTCATTTGTTTGCATCTTCTTTGATATTTAGATTTAATACTTTTGTATATTTCAAAGTTGTTGCCAATATACGTTTTTGCATTATCTTGATTACATGCTATCATTTGATTGTTTGGCCGTATTACCATGGCACAGCTTTCACTCGTATCCCCTTTTAGTTTGTAGAGCAGTTTTTATTTGTTCATTATGCGTGTTATTGTATTGGTCGAAGTTGCGTTTAGTGTTATAAGCATTTAGGTCAGTATTTTCTTGCACTAGTGTAGATGAAGTCATTGCGTTCCTTTATATCTTCAGAGTCAATAGGTTGCAACAGTCCAATGACATATTCGGCTAATGCTTTCACATTTTTTTCTGATACTTGCCCTTTAGGATATGTAAGGTTCATTTTGCTTCATCAATTTCTTTAGCATTTCTACTTGTTTTTTTTTTTCCCTGTCATTTAGGGCGACTCTTTCCGCATCTTTTCTATATGTTCCACCGTATCATTTCCTTTTTGGTTCATATTCCATTATTCACGGGGCTTGTGAGTTTAATACATTCCACCGTCGGTAGACCATTTTCTTCATTGTCTATTCTCTCATGGATGTCCTCTTGCTCCAGGCCCTATATCAAGTTTCTTTAAAAAATTTGCCTTACTTGTCAGCAAGTCGTTGTCTCCGAGGTTTTGACAGCAACATTAAATGGTGGCTTTTACAGGAGATTAAGTGACAATAGTCCCCACAATATTTCAACGTTTTTATTATTGCTGAGTAATCCATTTGTTTATATGGTCCCGAATTTCCTTTCGTGACCAGTTTCTCTTGTCATTTACCGAAACGTTCCGGGTCGGTATTCAGTGCTCCCATAAGTGCAGGCAAGACTGTCATTTTCAGTTTCTACAACTCTCTAACAAGGTCAAGTTATTATTTTTCTTTTACTTTCTTTTTTAGTTAGTCAGCTTATATTTTGTACTTCGGCCACATCATGCTGAAAAACCTGTTCCCATGTGAGCATCGAAGTTAAGGGATGTCGATCCTTGTCAGTACTTACATGAGTGACCGCTTATAAATACCAGTTGATGTCAGATTATATGTGCGTGTGGTATAATGGATAATGTATCGGAATTTCTTATATTTGCATACGCGATAATAACTTTTGGGAAAGGTATGAATCCACCTCTTTTCCCCCAACTATGGGTTAATTAATAAACATTTATCATTAAATCATTATTATCTAAAAAGAAAACTCTGACTTTAAATAATCTGCAAACGGGTGATAAATATTCGTAGAAAACGAATCAAACAATCAAATTCAGTTTATAATTTATTCATATTGTTTACAACTACAAAATCCGGTTCTTTAAGGTGAATTGTATGATATGTTTGAACGAAAAACTGAAGATTTTATATATTTTAATCTCTCGGGAAGATACTTCCCTATATATTCAGTTCGACTCAAAGTTCGTACCGTTTTTTAGTAGATACCGTTTGAATGCGTGATTTTTCTTTTACACAAGAGAATAACATTTATGCATATTTTAAAAGTTAATATTTCCACAAATATTTCATTGGGATTCGTTTGTAGGTTGTCACTTGTATATACGTTTACGTTAAATGTTAAAATAGCAGAAAATGATGCATTTTCGTCACTTGATGCTTTCTTTTATCTCCGGAAAAAAATGATACGGACAACAATAACGATGCCTGTTTTATTTTTGTTTGTTTTTTTTTTAATTAGATTGTAACATATATGAGAGTACGGTTGGTAAGAGGTTCATAATGTTCAGAAGTGAAATTTTGACCCAGAAGTTCGCGAAAGTTCCAGCATGTTTTTCCTCTTTGATAATGATGTATTCGTAATGTTAATTTGAAAAAAAAATATAATCAATATCACATGACACAAACCATCCCCATATACTCTACATATCCAATATGAGCCTCGTAAAGAACTTGAAAACAGTTGGATATGTGAATCGCTTGGAAGTTAACGGAAGAAAAAAATAATAGGCTGTAATTCGATTTTTAGAAAATCGATGACCATGTCACTGATTATCTCTTCATTAATTTCCGTAAGTTTCCATTTGCTGTTCAGCTGTGATGTACCTCCTTTGAGACTGATACATCTTATTCTCATGAAATTGTTTCGGGCCTCACTTATGAGCGACTTTGTTCCTCGAGTAAGCCTTTTTCACGGTAAATATATTCAGCTTGATTTACATGACTTCCTACATACTTGATTTTCTTCTATTTCTACATTGATTTTTGCTGTATCTTCTCGGATTCTGTTATTTTTTCTTTTCGTTAATTTTAATCTTTTGACACCTGTAAATGGTCATAAGCCTACTCTCAATTGTCTGTTCTTTTAGTTACATTATATCGGTACGAACATAACTCTCTAATTTACTAGTCTTACTAAATTTCTTTTCTTTTAAGAAAAAAATTGTCAACATTGTCTCTCGTGCCTAAAGTCTTAATGAATGTCTTCAATTTTCATGTTTCGCTGAGCGCTTTTCTCATCATCATCTTCTTCTTCTTCTTCTTCTATTGCTGCTGTTGCTACTTGACATAATCATTTAAATTGGAAATTGTTCATATTAATAGCATCTGAGATATTAAGCAAGACAATTTGTCCCAAATATTCCAAGGCCGGACTTAGTTTTCTACTTTCAGTAATGATGTATTCGAAGTGATCTCTATTATTCTCAGGTTTCTAGCTGTTCAAGCATACTAAACTCTTTCAGAGTGATCTATATGTGTATTCGCAATTTTTTCAGTAATCTTGTGAAGCCATTATTATTATTATTATTATTATTATTATTATTATTATTATTATTATTATTATTATTATTATTATTATTATTCAAGCATTGAGTATTTACACCAAGGGAAAAGGGGGCTTTACACCGGGCAATACGTAACAAAACTCTTCTTAGTATAAATTCTTCTGTCGAAATTATCATCGTCTAGATGCTTACAAACTTTACCTTTGGTTCCTTTTATATCAATATTTATCCAAGACACTTTGAGTTTGGTCCAAGCACTCGGATAATGAGCATCACGATTGTCAGGTTCAGGTTACACGACTACATTCATCTAGTTAGTTCAATATACGTATCTATATGTTCGAATGCTTTCTGTTATATTCTAGTATTTGCCGGAAGAAAGAAATCCAGTCTAGAATGTTTTCTTCAATTGTTTAATAATACCACGTAATGTCTTCCCACTTATTATTATTATTATTGTTATTATTATTATTATTAATATTCCAACACTAAACAGAAGAGGTACTGTAGAGTAATAGCGGCTCCAATTGATTAATCGGAGAGAAGAGTTCGAATTTCTGTCAAATCCATTACATTCACTTACGTGCTAATATCCTTCTTCTCCTCCAGCTATGGGTAAATAGCAGGACAGACCCAGATGCCTTGGATGGCAATTGGCCTACCGGGGAAACAAATGGCAACCTACTGCGGGAAAAAATCTCGTCAGTCATCTATCGAAAGATACATGATCGTCTAAGTGTGCATCACCTAAGCACGTACGTGAGTGGAAGAGAAGAACACAATTTAAGAAACGACACAGTGTTTAACAACATTTTGACAGTATGTCTCCTTCAAGTTATGGTTAAAAATGGCTTACAATATGAAAAATATTTTATAAATATGTCTTTTTATAAACGTCACTTTTCTTGAGAAAAGATTAGGTTTCGTGATCAGCGCGACAAAGAGAAAGTAGTCCAGCCATAGTGAATGGGACGCAACTGAAACATTACTAACATAATGGGGACTTGGTCATCCTGAAAATTTCCAGTATTTGATTAGTTAGTAAAAATTGAAATAGTTTAGTATAATTGTTGTGTAACCGTCATTTGTTTATTCCCTTGTTTGGGACGTTAGTATATTTCATGTGTATTATTATTATTAGTAGTAGCATAAATGAATACTCATAAGAAGCTTTCATTAGAAAATGACGTAAAATCATCCCTTTTTCTCAATGATGTATTAACATCAAACATCCGAATTAACATATATCGTGTATGCCTTCCGAAGTTTGACCAACCATGCTTATATCGAAAACTGTAAAAATTATTTATAAATTAATTGTTATTTTTGAGTAAACATTTTTTGAATTCCATCATATTCCTTTAAGGGGCTAACATCTTCATTCGTTCAAAATCATTCCATGAGAAATAATATTTACATTAAACAGGTGATTATTTGTATCATACCACATTCAATGCTAATTGTTAGAACTTTCGAAATCAGTGTTTCTTCTCCATTATCTCTTCATAAGATAAATGAATTACAGGGTTTTCGCATTTATTGTGTCACTATATATGATCCGGTATCACAAGGAGTGAATGTGTGGGCGGTTTAATAGACATATATTCGATATGAGTGATCCGAGGGTGAGTTTGAATTCAGATACGTTTGTTACATTCACTCACTGGCAAATAACATTGGGAAGTGTATCAATTCCCACAGCTATTGGTTAAATAGTAGGAATTTTATGTGGAATAATCATAGTTATTCTAAGAAAAATGATAATGAAGTATTCATTAACAAATTAAATAAGTATTCTTAAAATTCAAAATATATTTCGGCTTTAATAAACCTACGAAATGTTGAAAAATCTTTTAAAATAAATCACAAGAGCATATGTCAAATATTATGAATCAATAAAGAAAACTGCATAGATTATTACAAGTGTATGCATATTCTGATGCTAAATATTTTTACAAAGTTGCCCTAGTCTATATCTTTGCAGTTATAGAGCATTTCTGTAAAGTTGTTTTATAGTTTACTTAATACTATTCTTTCAATAGTTACTCCAAAATTTATAAAATATCCCGGAGTTATGAAAATTGCAAATGTATGTACTTTAGGAATAGCAAATCACGAAGAATTTAAAAAATATTTCTTTACCATTTTGTATGAAATATGTAACACGGCATTTCCATATACGTTAATCAGTGACAGTAAAAATGGATTAAGTGAATTCAAATCAATCGTAAACTGCTCTTAATCCATGATAAATGAAATTTACTGTGAAAAGTCGTCTGTATTTGATAAGTGTTTACAGAGAATTATTGGAACCATTACAATTTGTCACTGTTGAACAATGTTACGAAAAAGTGGCTATTTTAATCGAAGCATTGAAACAGAAATTATTATTTCTCTCAGCAAGGAATCTAAGCAAGAATTATACTGAGAGTCAACAATCAAACTAGAGCGTCGATCATGAATCTGGAAAGTATTTCCTTTTCACACGAGCAATATACAGCAGCAATTTACACATTTAAATGAATAAATTTGTTTACGATATCGAGGCTTTCATTATTTAGAATATATAGAAAACATCTACGAAATATTCTACGAATCAAATCTGAAATTGTTATTTTCTGTATCTGTTTATATTTCTGAGATGAGGTATTATGTACACTATTTAAATTATTCAGACTATTGTCCTCATCTTTGTCGTCATATTTATTGCAATGTTTCGGCCGATAAACGCTTCGGCCTTTTTTAGGTGGTTGGAATGTCGAACTGAACCCTTTCTTTCGCTCACTGGAGTAGAATGTCCTAGTTACACGTGCCATGTCTAATGGATGTCAGTTATCATTTATTCCCTGCTTAATTCCCTCTCCAATTCTTCAGCTTCCGATAATTCTAGTAGTTTTAAAAAGCAGTTTTAGAAAGAAAAGATATGCAAGAAGCAATGCAACAAATTAAATTAGAAGAAAAACATTATTTTTATTCGATTTGCGGTGTTACCATCTGCTGCTAAAGCATTAAATTTTGATAGTAAATTCTCTTCAAATATAAATCTTGATTAAACTGGAGTATCTTTACTTGAGTCCTTACTTAGAACTGAGTTTCTGTTGGGTGATATACATGTAATTCTGCTATCATATCTAAACGGGATTCTCACAAAACAAGTGGATTTTATAGCAACCCTGCAATAGTCATTAAGAAATGTGTTCCTACACAGACTCCGGTTCTCTATCAACTCTACACCAACTGCCATGTTGTTCCTTTCTTTCTTGCTTTGTTGGAAATCTTCTGTAGTTCCAGTCTGTAAAAAGTCAGGCGAACCATCTGATTCTTCTAACTATCGCTTGATAAAACCTTTACATCTTTTCAGCAAAGTATTACAGTTTTTAATCAACTCTGAACAGGATAAGCATCTTACGTCGTACAGTGTTCTTTCAGTATATGCAATATGAAATTCGCTTCCTTAAGGCAGTTGCTATTACTTTGGTTGCCTTGAAGGCATTCGACAGG
Source organism: Acanthosepion pharaonis (assembly GCA_903632075.3). Classification (NCBI taxonomy): domain Eukaryota; kingdom Metazoa; phylum Mollusca; class Cephalopoda; order Sepiida; family Sepiidae; genus Acanthosepion; species Acanthosepion pharaonis. The sequence goes on from CAHIKZ030000147.1 coordinate 2,093,521, forward strand.
GTTTGGCATAACTGACTTCCACACAGGTTGAAAGGTTATGTTATGTCTTGACGAATTTTTATAACTAATTCAGATTTTCTTATCAAATTACGAAACGAAAGTTACCTTGAACTGTTACTCTTCTAGACGTGTTTACATTAATATAGGTGTTTCCACAGCCTTATCCTTGGACTTAGGTTTTTCCTACGTTTCATCAATGACTTTGGACTTAAGTTTTTCTTAATTTTCAACAATGACCTTTCTGTTATGATCATTTCTGAAATCGATATCTAGCCTGATGACACAACTATTAACTCTTGTCTTAATATCAAAAACTGATAGGCTACATAAAATGAAATTGGCAGCTGATCTAAAAAAGTGACCTACAACCTACAAGAATGATTTGTTAATTTTAACCCATCCAAAACGAAACTGTTCTCTTTTAATCTTCTAGGCAAACCTACTTTTCGTTCCAGTCAGCATGGCTGATGCTAACATTCATGTGAGTAACTCAGTGCGCCTTCTTGGTCTAATGTTTTCCGTTGACATGAAATGGGAAAATTATATTGAATCAAATGCTAGTTTGCTGTGAGAATGATGCTTCACTGTGCTTACTAGGCAATTTCCTCAAATGAATCTATCATAGATTTTTATGTGTTTACTATTTGTCAATGAATTGAATATTGATGCCACAAATGGTCTGGTACATCTATTTATTTGGAGCTAATTGTCTTGATAAATTACAAAGGAGAATCAATAGTGTTATTAGTTCGAACCTGGTATCTCGGCTTCAGTCACATTCTCACCGCCTTAAATTAACCTTTCCTATAAAAGCGTTTATAGTCATTGCTTTGATGTACCTTTTTCTGTGCTATCTAGATTTTATGAATTTAAGCGCAACACTAGAATGACGATATGCTCTCATCATTGAAATGGCTAGATATAACAGTTAGTTTTATTCTAACAGCGTCCTTTCTCTTATGTTGAACTCTTTAATTGCTTGTTGATTATCACTCAAATTTAAACGCTATAATAATCCGTACCTTCTGTCTTCTTAATCCCTTCTCTTTCATTATTTTCTCTCTTTTATATAAATTTAGTTTCTCATATTCTTTCACACAGGTAACTCTTGCGGTTTAGTAGCTTTATTACCTTCCTTGGGAAGAAAAGATTAAAATAAATAATGCAAAAAAATGATTATTCGACTCTGAAGCTTCCACAAACTCCCAAATATATTTTTTTACATAAGATCTGTGTCGTCATTCGAATGAAAACATATGTTCCTACTGCTATGGTCCTTGTAAAGGTGATAATTTTGTAGTTTTCTTCATATATATTTTATGATATATGTCTGAAATTAATACCCATAAATAATACACATTTTCACGTGCACTGGCCACTTATTCCCTTATATTTGGATGTGAGTTATTTATCTCTGGCCATCCATACTGGAATTTTTAATACACTCGTCAATTTTGAAACTGTTGAGCTAGTCTTTATTGAAGCATTATCAGACTTTGAAATCACTACAAAAGAAATGATGAAATGTGGTTAGTGTATGAAATGTCCGTACCAAAAAAGGTAATATTGAATAAGACATCATTCAGCACTATGAAATGTGTCCTGGTTTTAAAGGCTGCCTTTCGGGAGACGTTAATATGTCGTTTTTCTACCTCAAAGAATCTATGAAAAATGGTTGAATTTCGTGGCCAATGTCCGAAGAGAAAGAAAAAAGTGGAAAGTTAGAGTTTTCTGTCAATTTTATACGCAAGGTGAACCATTCTCTTTGGATTTTTAGGCAACCGAAATAAGTGTGACACTCAGATTTTAATTTCCGCTAAACTGCACATCAGCCATATGTCGCGCAATTTGCTAAAATATCTACTTGAATTGATCTTTGATTTCTGAACAGTTAAAAGTAAGGACATTTTTTTAAACAAATGAAATTGATGAAAAATATATAAAGCAAAATCTAGGCACATTTAAATAACTGTAGTAATTTTGTAATACATTTTACATGTGATATTTCTATTTGCGTAATATCAAAACTCAAGCACACATACGCCCCTATACATTCACGCATATATGTATACAGGTTCAAGTATATACATATTCATGCATATATGTATACAGTTTCATATATATATATATATATATATATATATATATATATATATATATATATATATATATATATATATATATAATTATAGCAATCGCTTATTTGTATTGAAGGAAAGCCAAACAGGGGAGGTAATAGATTATTCTCAATGCAAACTGGTATAGCAAAAAGCAAACCGGATATTGCTGAGTCCTTGAATCGGATCGCCATTGCTATAACATTTGATTTTACCTTTAGCCCGGAATGTAATGTTCACTGGACAAACAGGAACACACTGTTATTTCTTCTGCGAAACAATAGTAACATAGCGGCCTCGTGAATTGATATCTATCTATAGATATAGATTAATGGTGATACAAGGCTATATATATATATATATATATATATATATATATATATATATATATATATATATATATATATATATATATACCGGTACAGTCAAATATGAAGAAACAGGAAAGCTCATTTGATTTTAAATTTAGAGAAAAAGGAGAAAGCACTACGAAAGCACTTATCGATATCTCGTGTGTACTTTGGAATTTGGAAGGTGTTCTTTCTTTTTTTACAGTTTTATAAAGAAAAATCACTTAGGATATTATCTCAGTGAAAAAAATAATGCAATAACAAGTGTGAACATATGGAAAATTCTACTGGCATCTTACCAAAAATAGTTCAATAAAACAAAGAAAAGAGTTTCTGGGAATTCATACTTTCATAATCTAATAAAACACGTTATTTTCTTTTAGATTAGATAGAAACAAATCTACACTTCATATTTAATTTTAAAAAAACACTTGTAATTTTTCAGCGCCATTACAAAATCCGCCCTGTTCCCGTTCGTCCCAAGAGATTTTATTAAAGAAAGGCATCTTTTTGTTTGTCAGGGGAACAAATTCTACAGGGAGAAATTTAAAAGATTGACTTTTTATAAAAATGCAAACTTAAAATAACAACTTAGGTTTCATTACCTCCCCATATATATATATATATATATATATATATATATATATATATATCCCGCATAGCAATCAGCAGGGTGTCTTCCACAAAATTTGTCTGCGCGAATTTGATAACAGGGTGTCCGATGGCGATTTTCTCTATGTGAAAACAAAATGCATTATTTGTCGCTATTGAAATAACTATGATGCAGTCACAACTTCGCTGGGGCTGTCATGTTGCAAGGGAGACTGGCAACAAACAAGTCCTCGTGCATAGCCAGCTTTACAGTGGATACATAAATGCGTTGGCTCAGGTATAACGACAAGCTAAAAACGTAACCACTTAGCTGTCAATGTTCCTGATTCTAACTACGAAACAGTTACTCTAGATAGAAATAACTGGAGATATGTGTGCCAGAGTGGTATCAGAAATTTTGAAATCAGTCGCATTGACAGGCCAAGAGACTAAAGAGTGCGTCGAAAAAAAATATTCTCCTTGCTATGGCTTCATATCCTCGATGTTGTATAATATGTGGACTAGCAAGACGGTGATTGACTGAAGTGTCACACACGACGCAAGCATATAAACTGAATGATGGTGTTGGATCCTCATATGCCGAAAACGAAGGTATCTCCATCATATATATATATATATATATATATATATATATATATATATATATATATATATATATATATATTGAGAGAATAGAAAAGTTCAGAGCAGATGATATTAGAAAGATTTTAGAGTCCCATGAAAATAAGTGGATACAGCGTCTAAAAACAAAACACCCAGCCGGGCTAAATATATAGATAGTAACAATATATAACTCAACAAATCAAAACCTACCCACATTTCTCACCCACACAAGACACACATGCGTACGGAGTTGTGGAGGCCTCACACTTATACACTCACCCACACGAATATACACACTTACACACATCATACTCACTCACTCCCTAATGAGCCAAATGATAACACACACCTACAGCAATACACACGCTTACACATATCATAATCACTCACTCCCTAAGAACCAAATAACACGCACACAAACACTAAACAGAGACACATCCCCTCACCAGGCCCAATAAAACTGACCAGAGAATTCAGAGTAACATGTATCTATCCAGCTCTTATCTCAAATAACAACTTAAAAGAGACTGTTTGACCAACACAAAGAATGTTAAAAGATTCATGTTAAAAAGATAAAAAATAAAAAAAATTAAAAAACAAATGAAAACTACAGACAAAAGTTCATTTTCTCCAGCAAAAGACATTAATTTCTGTAGTTTAGTGCTACCAGTAAGCAGAAATAATTCTCCTCCCGATGATGGCCATTTCGGTCGAAACTAGTCGAGGAATCTAAATGGAATAATAATAAAAAAACGAAAGAATATTAATCTACAACCCAGTGTGTCTTAAGATTTTAATTTTTTTTATTTTCTTATTGTTCAAAATATATATATATATAAATTGAAGAGGTTATAGTAGTTCCAACGAGAGAAAAGTGTGTATATTAAAAATAAGAGAGAAACCGCAAACATTTTTGGTTGTAATGTGGATTTTTCTTTTAATATTATGCTTTATTTTCCATAATTTTGAAACACTAGATTCAGGTCTGGCAACATTCATCAGATAAAGTCTGGAGATTTCCACATATTAAAAATAATTTTTTTCCTTTATGTTTTTCGATGTCAAATATTATCGATAAGAGATATGCTCTTTTTTGTGTGTGAGTTACCCAAATGCTTTCTTGGCAGTGAAAAGTTCTACGTGAAGGGCTATAAAATATGACCCATGTGTGTTCTTGGATCTATTTCAATTTTCAATTTTCTGTTTTTTGTTTTTTTTTCTTATATTATATATATATATATATATATATATATATATATATCCCTCTTCAAACATAAACACGAACACACACACACACACACACACACACACACACACACATATATATATGTGTGTGTGTGTGTGTGTGTGTGTGTGTGTGTGTGTGTGTGTGTGTGTGTAATGTGTGTGTGTAAAGTTCGTTATTTATGCATTCCTAACGCTTCCTTAATTAAAAATGTCCAAGTGACGTTATATTCCATTCAGCGGGATATTTCTCCGTTATAGCAATCTTTCGCGCCTTTTTTTTTAAACAAAAAATACGGTTCTCCCTTTTTGTACACTTCAAAGATGGATTCGCTTTCCCCTCTTTGATTCCATTTTCTGACAATGATGTGAAGACGAAATAGGCACTGAAACGCTAACTCTGCCCATGCAAGATAATAAAGAGAATTACGGTTGCATCGATGTTAATCGTTTTTACACTCAATTTAATCCAACGAATTCCTTTTTTTTTTCGCCTCGAAATGACTCTGACATCGCATTGCATGTAATAAATGGCATCATTATCAAATAAGAAAGGAATACCTTACGAAAAAAATACTTTTTCAAAAGCACGTGGAATAAATTTGTCCAGGGATATGCCTAGGCAGACGAACAGAAAATAAACGATGTATTCGCTAACAAAACGTTTGCATTATTATGCACACTAAGACACTTAGATATTTGTGTGTGTGTGGACGAGACTAGAAACATTAATAAGTGCATAGCCGAATGATAAAGATGCATTTACACCATAATAATTTACTTTATGAATATACGTCTCCCTTCAGAAACGCATTAATCGCATATATCGAACCATATTTATTGAAAATGTCAGAGTATACACAAACATTTTGAAAATACATATATCTCAAAATATACTCATAATTACTCAAAATATACACACATTATGAATGTAGACAAAGAAATACTGGATGAGTGGGGCACTTCTATAATGACAAGGTAAAGTGGAATTTCATTTGTCAATGTGCCTGAAACGAACGGAGAGCATTTTGCCCAAGATATAAATATATGGAGATATTTTTGCCAGAATATTATCAGAAATTTTGAGATCAGTCGTATCGACAGAATAAGAGACAAAAGGCGTCAGCAATATACCTGTGGATATTCTCCCAGATACTTGTTTTTGCAGAAGTTGCACGAACTGAAGTCTCCCATACGTCACAAATATAAAAAAAAAAAACTGATTGATTTCGTCGGACCTTCATGCGTCGAAGTGAACGGGACAGTGTATCATATATACATAGTTATACAGATCCTTATTTTATGTATGATGGAATCTCTTGTTCAAATATAATTTTTATAGGAAGGAGAGTTCATAAAATAAAAAATAGGGAGTGTGTACACACACACACACACACACACACACACACACACACACACACACACACACACACACACACGCACACACACACACACACACACATATATATATATATATATATATATATATATATAGAGAGAGAGAGAGAGAGAGAGAGAGAGAGAGAGAGAGAGAGAGAGAGAGAGAGAGAGAGAAAGACAGACCAACAGACAGAGATATAGGGGGAGATTGATAGATCGATAAATAGAAAGCTAGACTGCTATATATATATATATATATATATATATATATAAAACTGACTATGTGTGTGTATGTGCGTGCGTGTTCGTGAACTTCTCGAGAACCATAAGGCATATTTCCTCCAAATTTTGAACATAAATTGTTCTCGATACTGTTTGTGTCTGGGAAAAAAATTAATCATTTTTCAAAAATCAATAACCGATAATCGATAAATATATTGTTTAAAGGGGAATTTCCATTAGTTTGGTTGTTTTTAATCTTTGAGGCTTGAAGTCTAAACCCTGAGGCCGATTTTAATCAAACTTGATAAGTGCATGCAACTTACTGTCACGATAATTATACTCTATATTGATTTTCATTTCTCTAGACACATGGACCACCAGGGTGCCCCAAATATACCCTAAAAATTCAAATTGCTTCCATTTTTATGAACATTTGCATGTTTGTTACGCTCTTACAATGAGATAGAAATCGGTTGTCAGATTTGAAAAATGCGTGAGGGGGCCCCCAGGATGACCCTATAAACCTCTTGATGTCTGAATTGCTTTTCAAGTATATTTTGTATCAGTATTACCCAATTCCAACGAAAATTTCAGTCCATATTGAGATTATATCGAGTAACTTAAGTAGTGACTTGAAATTCACTGAAAATCATCACTGGGACCGCCACGAGTTAGGGGACCAGCTGGGAACCCCGAAATTTTTAATTAAGTCTACAGCCTTGGCCATAAAGTTGATTGAATAGAAAACTTAAAAAAATATGTGCTTTATTATTTCAATTACTATTAGTCTTAAAGCTGTCCTTTGGCTTGAAATTTGTGACCCCTAGGGTGAACCAAAGGGACCCCCACATTTTAAAATTGCTTCGAATTCGACGGAATTCTACATGTATGTTACAATCTTAAAATGAATCAAAAGCGATTATCAGATTTTGCAAAACTACATAATGGGCCCCCAAGATGACCCATGAACACCTTGCTGCGCCATTAGTCATTCAATTGTAGTGTTTAGCAGCATTCTGATGAAAATTTGCACATAATTTGCGTTTAGATCAATCAACCGAAAATCAAAACTGACACCCAATGTTTCATAAATACATTATGAAAAATATCAGTTGTTCCCATGGATTCCATGTTCTGGTACGGAAATAGTTTGCTTTGCATTAACTTGACGGCAAAAATTATATCCTTCCTTAAGAAAAAAACAATAAGTGCAAACGAAAGTGTGCACCGATGAGAGAATTGCACGTAGGTATAAGACGCTTGTGCGAGATCGATCGAGATGTGTAGTGTGTACAACTGATTTTGCTCTCCGTGAAATAATCGATCAAGTTATGTAGTATCGATTTTGCTTCATGTGTAGTTTTCATTAGCGCAATGTGATGAAATAAATGCAAAAAATCTCATTGGCATGAAAGTTGCCATCCAGTAAAATGTTAGGCAGCCTTCATGCATATATATTTAGCATTTTTGATACTTTAAATTTAAATTTGTGAAAATAATATTATTATAGAGTTTAAGCACAAATGCCAATATTTAATTATGTATTTATCATCTTCTAATCAGGGTTTAAATGATGCTTACTAACTCATATATTTGGAAACTTGAGCTCTAAAATTTTTACAGTTTTTTTTGAAAAATGTACTTATAATAATTTAAAGACGCTTTCCTGATTCATTTATAATTATGCTAAATTTAGCGTGTAAGTTTTAACGTTCATAGTGAGTAGGTTTCTAGCTGCACGTTAATTTTTATTTTTATCACTAGAACGTCTTTTTGGTAGTCTATTTTTAGATAAATCCTAACTTTACGATGTTGCTTATAATTGTATACCACATTCTCGTGGTCTCCCTTATAAACTTGCATTCAATTTATTGTGGCAATATTTCCATTAAAGTGTATAATATTCTTGCTTTTTAATTGATTACTTCATTGTTATTCAAAAAGCTTAGCCACCCCACTCCAACTACAGCCTGACAGTAATGCCAAGAAAATGAAATCCTTCACTTGGACATGATACTCCTACCGCCAAACGCATGAAAGCAATGTGAAGAAACGCTTCGCAGCAAGAAACTCAAATTAGACTGACACAAAATGCTATCTAAGGTCAGAAGAAACTGATGATCAATGGTTAAATAGACCAATGCTGCCAGAACCTCTGCTACTCAAGCTGTCGAAACTGAGGAGCAAAGAACATTTCTATGTATTCTTTGTTAACGTTGAGTTTCAGCCTTGGCACGGCTGCTAGAAATCTTTGGTGAATCATTTTTCATTCCAATGCATGTTGTTCATTCGATGAATTTTAAGCAAATGCTGCCAAGAAAACATTTCTCCTCAACAATTTTCCAAGATCTATTGCGATTATTGTACTCTTCATTTGCTGACAAATTGTTTTGTATCTTCTGTGCTTCTGTAAAAAACAACTTTCCCCCATTATAAATGTTTTCACACTTCATGTCATTATAATTTGTCGCCATATAGACAAGAGGCACTGAAGAAAAATCTTCTTTATTTTAACTTTACAGATTGGATGAGGTTCGTGACCTTTTTTTTGAATAAACCCAGTCAACGGCGGGTAATGCTGCTAGTACATATATATATATATATATATATATATATATATATATATATATATATATATAGTTTTAAATTGTAATATATTTATGGGATAAAGTGCTAAATATCTGATAGAGCGCATGTAAACATAAATATAAAAGTGAGCATTGAAGTCAACACACAGCCGCAACAGTCTGTTTTATGCTAGATACAATCGTCAGGCAGCCTGACGACTGCGTCTAGTCTGTCGCCTCTGAGGGTTGAAATCAATATTTGCTTTTTATATATATATATATATATATATATATATATATATATATATATATAAAGACAGACAGACAGACAGACACACACACACACACACACACACCGAAACACACACACACACATATATATATATATATAATATATATATATATATATATATATATATATATATATATAATATATACAAATGTAAATGAACGAAAAGAATATAAATTCAAACGTTCCTAACATTACTTTAAAAAGGGATCAATACACTAAGTAGACCAATAAATATTTATTATAAATTACTACAATTATTACCAAATGTTAATCGTTTGACGAGACGTCTTTTGTACGTCGAAACAAGTATGCATTTTTGTCGCGGTACTTTCCATGTTCATTTTAACAGTTTATATATTTTATATATATATATATATATATATATATATATATATATATATATATATATGGGACCCAAAACAAGGCTTACACATAGTAGCTATGCAATTAACAATTATTGATAATATGTTGTGATTACATAATTATTTATTATTTAGAATCATATTTCTTCAAATCTGTTTATCTACATTTACTCTACTTATTCAGCAGATTTTAATCTCTTAAGTGCTCAAAATATCCTCCTTCAAAGATGCAATATTCCTGGAAACTTTCAAGAACAGGATGACCCACAGCACGACAGAAATCCCTGTCTGCATCCATCTCAATAAATACTTATGTGATGTAATATTCAGCAAGTTGGAATTTCTCTCATAAAACTGTTCTTTACTACACTACGAATAAAGAAATCCGTTGAACGGCCTGGGCATTCGATGCTGCCCATTATTCTGAAACCACGTTGTGGAAAGGTTTGGTTATGGCAGTCCCTTACTGCCAAAGCATAATGGAGATATTCTCAATCTTGCTGAAAGTACAGTTCGGGGAAGTTATATCTAAAACATGAAATCAATAATGAAGCAACTGTAAGCAACTTCTTGGTCAACACACCAACCTACCCACCACACACACACACACAGACACGCGCATTTGCGCACACACAAACACACACACACACACACACACACACACACATATATATATATATATATATATATATATATATATATATTATTTTAAAATATATATATATTATTTCGCTAAAAAATTACAATTAGATTTGAACACCACAGATTTGTCTCCTCGACGAATTTCAAACCACTGGCGCTTGTGTTGAAACATTAGTGTAATAGACTAGATAATTTTAACATGTTTTTGTTACAATATCCTAAAATAAATAATATGTATCTTTAATCTGTATAGAGACCTCTTTTAAATTAAATGTTACGTACAGTGGAATTATTCTCCATTTGTTCTCATTTTACCTGGACATATATATATATGTGTGTGTGTGTGTGTATGTGTGTGTGCGCACGAGTGTGTGTGTGCGTGTGTGTGTGTAATTCTGTTTAGTCACAAGGAATGCAACAATATATCTAAGTCTATCACTATGATATCAGTTATTGACATCTGCATCATAAATACAATACATCGTATGCTAATATTCAAAACACGCAGATCAGTGTTACTTGGATTATTCCCAATGTCAGTTGTGTTTGAATTATGGACGTCTATGATTAAGTCGATATCACTTCTCACTTTTTTTTGCAGTTATATTTCGCCTCAAGATATCTGTCACCAAATCTTATGATTCGTTAGATGGAATACCTTCACGTGGTACACGTTATATTCTTCTTGCCAAATGATGCATGTACAGTCGGATGTGTTTTTTTTTATACTAAAATTAGATCGTAGTAAGCTGTAAGTAGTTATTGGTTTCAAATTGAACGCATACCTTTATTCCATCACAGAAGACGTTCAAAAATGTAAAGGCAGCCATTTTGTTTTTTCTCCCAAAATATCTCCAATGCCAACCTCGAAGACTTAAATAATTACCAGCCGCTACTTTCTCCGAATCTACACTGCCAACCTCTGATATTCAAGAGACTACAGACTTCACTGGATTCCATATTCAGAGACTACGGCAAACCTGGTCAACAATGAATTCTTTCCATTCTGCAATCCTTATCACACATGGAAAACGTTGTTAGCTTATCAATTATTTATCCTCATTAACATGACAGATACTTGGATGTGATAATTTCCTTAGTTACACCAGAAAATATATCCACTGCTACAAACCACCCTGCTATGTTCGGAATGGCAAACCATGCGGATTTCCTTTGAATTCCTTTAATAGAAAATAGAAGGTTTCTTCGGCAGAACTGTTACTTTTTCGAACAAATCGCCGAGTGGTTTCTTCCCTGACAACTACGATCTTGCTCTCTCCCCATTCACATATTATGCGTTTATCATTTCTCCTTCCTTATAATTGCAAAAATCACATGCAGGAACCATCGACTGGACTTGGGTTTTTTTATTTGGTGAACTAACGGGAAAAAGGACAAATGTTCACACGCTTGTGATAGCTTTTGTTGAAGTAAGTTCACCTGATTCTCTGTTCGTCTGTCAGATCAACTCGGGTAAACCTGAATCCGTTGAAATTCTATAATGTCCATTGTTGTATCCTACTAAAATAGGTAGCATTACTTGTTGTTTTCCTCTATTGTTTCCATCCTGTAGCACATAAAAACCGTTGATAAACTTTGCAAACATTGTAGGCTATTAAATATTATATCTTATTACTCGCATAATGTGCGCTAACTATTCCCCGACACATAATGATTTTGGTATGAGACGATGGCTGCATAGTTAATTTAAAATTGCTGACTGCTGATCAAAACTTAATTTAAAGAAATAAATATTTATTAGGCAAAAAGAAGATATTAAATTATAATGAACTTTAATATTTATATTAAACTTTGAATGTAGACTGAAAGGTGAGTAGGTTGATTTGAAAGAGAATATGAAATGAGTCAAATGTAGTTGAAAAATTAAAAAGGTCAGGTGAACTGTTGACAGGAAAGTGTCAACTCGAAAATTGTCAGGTGCTACGAGAATTTATTTTGATTAAAAGGTCACGTAAGCAGGACAGATTCTTGGAGAAAATCAGATGCAGACAATGAAACCGAATTGAAAAGTTTTAATTAAAATTTCCCAACACTCGTGATATAAATGCTGATATTTATTTATTGTCTATGTATTTATACGTTAATTTACTGCTACCAGTAGTGTAATCCACTAGGCAGTACCAAATTGGATATGATAAAAATACGTAAATGTAAACTAATCAAAGATGTCTGAATTATGCTCTCGTTACCACAAATACGATGAAAAACTAGCTTTTGGTGTTTCGAACGGAAATTTCCTAGTAACGCAGTCAGAACGAGGCTGTGTGTTAAACATTGGGACACAAGATGAAAGGTAGAAGCTACCCAACCGCTGAAAGAGACTGCATTGCCGAACACGAGTAGCGGATATCCTGAAACTATTCATCAATTAATAGATCACCTAATTTTAATCCTCGCCGTGCTCAACCGTCAGCCGTCGTCTGAATAGCCTAAGATCTGATTGCGTATGACTTTTATCCCATGAGGAAGAAATTTCCATTTCGGGACTTTTACTATTTATTGTGTTTATTGTTTTTTATGTTGTAAATGACTTTGTAATGATATTACAATGAGATTCCGTACACATTTATTAAAAAAATGTCTATGCTGTATTTAAAGTCTACAGCCAGAAAAGCATCTTTGATTTGTGAATGGACCGGCACAGAAAGAAACAGGAAGATCGGCACACTAAGAAACGGGAAGATCTTCTAAAACTCTTCGCTTAAATTGCTTTGAGACTGACAGAATGGCATTAAACTTATATATATATATATATATATATATATATATATATATATATATATATATATATATACTTAATTTTTCCATATCAAATTTGGTACTGCCTAGTGGATTACACTACTGGTAGCATTAGATTAACGTATAAATACATAGACAATAAAAAATATCAGCATTTATAACACGATATATATATGCATGGTTTATCAACAATACTTTTAGAAATGTTGATACGGGGTCCTCACACAAGAACAAGGATAAAGTCCAGTTATATATATGTCCGCAAGATCTACATTTTGAGGTTTAAGGTAGACAATCTTAAATGTAGAATTCAACAGACAATCAAAAATAATTTTACACACTTTTGGGGCGGATTCCTGCCAACAGAACATGGTAAAATCTACATATAAAGATATGTACGAATGTGACAGTATTTAGGGTTGCGTGAAAAAAAAGGCGAGAATTAATTTAGATGATAAGAAGCTATCACGAAAAGACATTGAGTGATGCTATTTTTTCTAGCAAAGAAAAGTAGTAAAGATTTTATTTTCATTAGCGAAGAAAGTAAGACCTCGGAACTGGCGGATTTAATTTGATTTATGTTACGACGGAGCGAATAAAAGATAGACGTCTGCCCATGGCAAAAATGAAAATTTTAAATTGGTCAAGTGGCCTACAAGGCAGAATGCTAAGAGATAAAATTAATTAGGTCATGCAATGACCGAAAAAAAATGTCCGCTGGACCACCCACAAGTTACAAAGAAGAAAAGATTAAACCATTAACTATCTGCGGAGATATCATTTGGAAAAAAACACCTGTTTTATGTCAGAGCTGGCCATGATAGAAAATTATTTTATCGGAACAGATAATTGACGACAGAGTGCGGAAATCATTGACCAACCGCAATGATTATTTGACGAAAATCTCGTTGACGAATTCCAGACGACATTCGGTTAAGATAAGAGTCGTGTGAGGTCTGCTCGTGGAAGAGAAAGAAAAAGAAAAGAAAAAATGGAAAGAATATATTTTTTTTCCTTTGAGCGATAATTGCAAACACCCACGCTGCTGAGCGTTCATTGACTGAAGGGTGGCGTGAGCGGTAGTCGACGGTAAACTATGAAGAAGGACGGGAGGCCTGTTGACGCCCCCTGAAGGGAATGGTGTGAGATGCCACTTGAGAGAGAGGGGAACCTGTTGACGCCCTCTGAGGGGATTGGTGTGAGATACCAAAATGAGAAAGGAAGAATTTGTGAGGACGATTCCCTTTAAGTAGAAAGTAAGGACTTCCAAAAATGGAAAGTACTAAATTTTCTTATCCGAGAACAAAGAAGATCCTTATTGTGGATTTGGAATTATCAAAGAACCTCAAACCCCGACAAGCCCACCCCGGTTTTGTCGGCGTCCATATAAGCAGAATCGCAGCGAATGGACGGAAGTAGAGTTGGGGTTCAAGAGACAGGCAGGCAGTTGCAGAGAGAGCAACACTGACGCAGTTGTCAGACGCAGAATTGAGCTGTGAGCTCTGAGACCCGCCTCACAGAAAGCTGACTGAGATCCACGCATTCTGACCTCAACTTCTAACCAAGAACAATTTATTTTTGAAGAACGACTTAGACTCACACCACCAAAACAAGTTTTACGAATATCACCTGAAGATACACCAAAAACCAGTTTCTTAAAGAAAAAAAAAACTTAAGACGTTAAGACTCGCCTAACAAACACAAAGTGTCACGAATCCATATTAGCGGTTTGGGAGAAAGATGCAGTCCTGTATTCAGCAAACAGATATAAAATGTTGTTATCATTTTTTTAACACATTTGAACTTTTCGAGTTGTTACTTTATTTTCTTTTACATATACTTGTGCGGTATTACCCTTGTCCGGACTCAACTTGCATTGTGGCCGGGTGACTGATTGATTTCGTCTACCTACGATCAAATCACAACGTGTGTAGGTTAGACTAGAAATCAACGCAGTTACTTCAGTAACCAGACGTTAGAGGCGAGCTGGGAACGACAAGGCTGATACCGAATCTAACCAGATTCCCATTCGAATCAGCAAAATGTTAGAACGTCACATTTGGTGTCGCGACCAATACCAAGTCACATTTGTCGTCGCAGGATAGGACGGCGACGGGGCAGAGAGGCAGACGGGGTGACGTCACACGAAACGCCATCGTTATACTTCAACACAGCATCTCATAACTAATGCTCAAAATGTCCTCCATTTGTTTCTACACCCGCATGCACCCGTCGGATCATTTACTGGCGAATCATTTCTGGTAAACTCACACGGTGTCGAATAGTATCGCAAAACCCCACGAAACGTTGCTGAAACATCACCGCATTATTAATGGCTACTGCATAAAACATCTTTTACAATGACCCCGTACGGAAGAACGTAAATTAATGAAATCGGGAAACTAGAAGAGGCCAAGTAACCGGTCATCTCCTACATCTTCATCTTTCATGGTAGATGACTAAAATCAAGCATGAACCACATGTGTCTTCATATTAGCAGGAGTACTTCCTCCAGCAGGTGTTGAAGTGTGTTCGAAATAACGTAAATGGAAGACGTGCTGGGATAACGTATGAACCTACCAGACTGTCACCTACAATTCCAGATCACTCATTAATCGTAAACTTATACTGGTTAGGAGCACTTGAAGTGTGCTTATACCTGGATCGCCTCTGGCACATTGTAGAATGTGTTCTTCGTGGTCAGTCGTACGTCGGATTTCGCTCTTCCTCGATCCATAGACTGTGGTGCCACGGATCATATCAAAGTTAAGATGATTCGGCATCCTTCGGTCTGGTTTCTTTAGCCATACTGCCTTGCGTCCATTACCATTCGAGCGTCCATATGTAAAAAAAAAAAATCATATCTGCCTGCTCAGGATATGAATATCTTGACATTGTTAAACGGAACCTTCTCAGCTAACAAACTATTATACGCATTAAACGTTTCAAGAACATTAACCATACATGTACATGAATGATAAATATAACGTAGTCTACATAGCAACACAGCGCCATCTGACAGAAACCATCTTTACACGTGATTATTCGAAAATTGAGGGCATATGTATATATGTAATTTTCTCCTTTTGGTTTGAGGAACCCGCCCTCGATATTTGTAAGTTATTTTTGATACACCCTGAGTATATATATGTATATATATATATATATATATATATATATATATATATACACACCACAGTTGTACAGGTGCTATTATATTTCGATAATCAAAAACAGTATTCTTAAAAGAGTGCTCAATACCGAGTAGAGCAAATCAAATTTATTCAAAACTATAACATATGCATGCCTTAACATCATTACAAAAATTGTGGTGGTGTCTTATCAAGTGATTTTCTCGATTGCAAAATAAAGGGATTTAAGAGTTCAAAATCCAACCAAACACCCTGAGTTGAGATAACGTTGTAACGTAATGGTGATGAACAATCAGAGTACAAGGATATCGTAATTCAAAATAACGTAACAATAGAATCCGAGTACAATTTATTAGTAAATTAAAGTCAAAATTAAATTAATTTAGAAATCAATATAACATTTTTTTAATTTCAGATTTAAATTTAAAATTAATAATTAAAAGTTACAAATGTCAAATTCTAAATTTAACTGAGCCTCAATTTTAATATCAAAATATTATCCACAAGTGAAAGTCGGAGAAAATATGTATGTTATTTGTTCTTAGCGAAGTGCCAATTTATCAATTAAGTTAGACGCCGAAGAAAGAAGTATCTAATATCGATACACATATTTGATTGATGGAAGTCTGAATTCACATAAAGAGGTGGATAGCGAAGGGAATTTTCAAATGACAGGACAAGCATATTCACTAAGAGACAAACACATATATATAATCAAATATATGAGCACGCAAATATAAGGACAAATATTCACACAGGAAATAAAAGATGGAAAAATTCAAAAAAGAAAATAAAGAATAAAAGAAGAATAAAAACAGACAAACATATAAAAAAAATCATGTAAAAGAAAATTATGTCAGACATGTATATGTAGGAAAAACCCTATACAAATATCACACACATACTTATATACAAATAATCAAAGTCACCAAAATTCAAGCAAAAATACACTAATAAAAAATACAAACCAAATGTCAATATTTTACATACACAAACATATGGATTAAAAAGTGGAGCCAATAAAGGTAAGAAGTGCAAATACTTGCATATGTACGATGAACACATAAACGTAGTTGAAATACGCCAACAAAGGATTACCTAAACAGCTAAGCTCATATCACTCAAGGCCATACCTTCATAAGGACCCATTTAAACTAACATGTAATAGAATACGCAATATACCCGTCGAAAGAAGTGTCATACTACGAAAGTTTAATGATTCACATATATTTGAACACACACACACTAACACGCAAATAGATAGATAGATAGATAGATAGATAGATAGATAGATAGATAGATAGATAGATAGATAGATGAATGGTAGAGAATTCGAGCATGTTTCTTTTTTTTCAAAACGATCGCTTCTAGTTAATATTTACCTGAGGCGATCCGAGCGTATGCCAAGTGGGAATTGCCTGAAACTATACCACAGGTCGGCACAAGCTCGCTGAGTGAATTTAAATAGCAGGTGTTTTGAAACGCAGTCGATTTTTGAGCTTACACGAAGTTACAAGTCATCATAATCGAAGGATTGAGCGTGCCTGTCGTGTTCAACTAATAATCAAATCAAATTGTGCGCAATCTATCTGATATATGGAACTAAGGTCGGCGCTGTCTGGTTGCAACATAACGCACAGTTTGAGTCTGTGTACTTCAAAAATAAACAATAAAATACACCAAAGTAAGTGACTACAACAGTCATTAGCTTGATTAAAAGACAAGTATACAGGTACAATTGAAAACGATAGTGCATATATATATATATATATATATATATATATATACACAGAGTGAGAGATAGATAGAATAGATAGATAATATTAGTGGTTAATTTACATACATATATATATATATATATATATATAATATTAATATAAGGGATATACATACACACACATATATATATATATATATATATATATATATATATATATATATATATATATATATATATATATATCCAAGAACAGAGAATCCAGGTAGAACTCAAAGAACTCAATGTCCAGGACCGAGTAAAGTATAATTTTTAAATTTGTAGGCTCGATGATTTGGACCGTAATTACGATTCAATGTAATAAATTATAACTATGGAATATTAGTGCTTACTTTTTTTTTTTATTATATATATATATATATATATATATATATATATATATATATATATATATATATATATATATATATATAAAGAGAGAGAGAGAGAGAGAGAAAGAAAGAAATAGAGTGAAAGAGAGAGATTCGAATTGAGCGTATTTTGTCAGTAGCATTTCATTTACATTAGTTTAGATAAAGACCGACTGATCTTCAATGTTTAAAGTGTTTTTGTCTACTATTTTTTAGATTTCGTGTTATTTATTTGTTTTTCACTGAAACTCCAAAACCTACAAAATTACAAATACCACCAGGCACAACCGATAATATACCAAAAAATCACCTGAACATCAATAAAATCTTTTGCAAATTTAGGGAAAACTGTGCAAAATATTGCCCATACAAAAAAGATAGCCGCAAATTGTATTAAGAATATAATATTTATAAAAAAGAAAATAATAAAAACAAAGGAAGAGTACAATTACTGAAAAATACGATGAAAGAAAATTGTTTAAAATTAATGATAATTCCAATAATTTTTGTTAATTCAAGTCAAATGCTTTATGTGTTACACGTTTGGGGAATCATGCATCTTTCGATACATGATTTAGTAGCTGCCGTTTTAATTTGCCCTACACTGGCTGCAAACAATGTTTATAGGGTTCAATCTCTCATTTTATTTCAACACATAACTTGGAGGACGGAAAAGATGGATTTATATCTCTGCAAATGTTATTTTCACACAAAGGAATGTAACGCGACCAAGAGAAAATCCCATACTTTGTATTTATACAGCGCACATCCTGATAAATTTTACCAAACACATCTAATTACGTCTTATTTTATAAGCCGTAAACGTGCAACAATATATATATATATATATATATATATATATATATATATATATATATATATATATATACATACATACATATATACACCATTCTGCAAATTAAATTAAACAATCGCTTCAGTTTCTTTTCAATAGACGGTCAGTATTAGATTCAGTGGACTGACAGAGCGTAATCGATTTCTATTTTTCCTTAGATTAGGTCATTTGCTGTTGTGCAGTAATATGAATCTATTTTCGTGGTGTAAGTTGAGATTTTTTTGGCCTTGAAAATTATTGAGCTATCAGATTGTCATCATAACGCCCAGACACTTTTGTCTCGACTGTTGATTAGTTGTCATACGGACATTGTCTGCGATTTACATTACTCCAAGGAAGCCGACGAAAATTGTATCGAACCATGAACACACAGTCTTAACAGTGAGCAAATCAAAGTAATATAGACTGGCCCAGAAACCCATTTAAATCCAGTTGTGAACCTGCAGTCAATGTGCAAGAAACGACTTCGTGGAATGCATATACGAAATAGTAACATGCGCATTTTGTCATGCTTCATTGTAAAAATACGAAACAAAGTAAATAATAACGGAATTATTCGTTTTATTTCAATTAATATGCACAAGGGTGTAAATATAAACACTCACCAAAAAGTAATCTATGTCGCCGACAAATCTAACCTGGCCGTTTCTCACGAAAATGACCTCCAATCGTTGTGGACTGGGGCAGACATTGGTGGGTAAACTTTAATGCCTCAAAACCAAAACTGCTCTCTATTACTCACCAGAGAAAACAATCCATGCCTCCCATTAGAATGTCTGACGCTCAACTCCATGAGAGAATCTCTTTGCGACTGCTAGGTTTCACATTGTCTGCTGACCTATGATGGAACGAACACATTGAGTCAATAGCTTCGTCCACCACTGTGTCGCGCCAGGAAATTTTTCTCGCCGGAATCAATCCGTCAAATCTAGAAATCAATCATTCGCCCTTTTATGGACTATTGATGCCATATGTTATCTGGAGCCCCTACTGTTTGTCTCAAGGTCCTTGTTGAAATCCAAAGACGGATATGCCATGTAATTGGCCCTGATCTCGTCTGCAGTCGCTCTCTCACAGACGTGCCGTCGCCTCTTCTATCCTCTTTAAAAATACTTTCACAGAAACTGCTCCGATGAGCTCCTTTCGTTGGTTCCCAGACTTCATGAATTTAAGCGTTCAGCTAGGCTGGCATCTCGCTCTCACCATTTCACTGTCAAAATTGTTAAATGTAACCGTCTCTTCTACTTTAATAGATTTATGTCTCGCACTTCTCGCCTGTGGAACTCCCTCCACATTTATTGTTTTCCTGATAGCTATAATCTCCAACTATACAAATGTAATGTCAATCTACGTCGCCAAATGCCCTGATCTTTCGGCTAAGATTCTCATCATCCTTTCCTCTATCACTCCTCTTCGCTTCAAATCTCTGTATCCTAGTCGCTTCCAGCCTTACTTGGGCTGAAATGCTTAAAAAAATGTTAATCCGAATAGATCTTAACTTAAAACCATTTACCTTGGCGTAAACAATCAACAGTATATATATATATATATATATATATATATATATATATATATATATATATATATATATATATCATGAGGTTAGACAGGCTTCCATGTATTACAAATGTGGTGTTTATTCTCGTCATTAGCAATTTCTGTATTGCTGATTAATACTGCTTATTAATATTTACATTATTTACCTTGTTCAAACTGCTGTCCTCGTCATCCTTACCATATTCACGATGTTTCAGCATTCTTCATTGTTTTGTAATTTAAAACAAAAACGTTTATCTAATTCCACGGGCCATGCCTTTGAATGTCTCAGTTTTAGTTAATTACCATTGATAATTCATCTCTTCTCACTGCTGAGGCCATAGAATGAAATCACAATTCTTTTGGTCAAGTTATTTGTTGATCGAACAACCAACGGAAAGAGTAAATTTTTGGTACTTATATACCTAATGTCTCAGAAATATTTTTTTATCTGAGCTCATATAGCAATTTTGTAGTTGTTTTTGTCCAATATGTATTACTGGTTCCTAGCATATGCGCTGATTCCTTGCGTTTTCGTATTATCAAGTGGAATTAACTAAAAATGAGATATCCAAAGGCTTGGGGCGTAAAGTTAAGATAATCTACCCCCGGTGGACTAAATTAAAGTGTTCGTTTCGAAATTTCAATAAATATCATCTGAAGAAGGCCGGAGAGTACA
Organism: Acanthosepion pharaonis; assembly: GCA_903632075.3. NCBI lineage: Eukaryota > Metazoa > Mollusca > Cephalopoda > Sepiida > Sepiidae > Acanthosepion > Acanthosepion pharaonis. The sequence goes on from CAHIKZ030000147.1 coordinate 2,115,002, forward strand.
ACGGCCCAAACGTTTAAATGTAGCTATAAAGAGGAGGACAACAGTCGAAACAATGTAAGTGTGTAAATAGTTACATTACCTCATGTCAGAAATAAAAACAGATGTTGATTAATAATTGTAGAATGAAAGAACGACCTGAGTCCTGTGGAGCAATAAAAGCAACAGCAATAAATATAGGAAATAACTGCTTCCGAGTGGGTAATGGTTAATATTTTATTCAAGGTGATAAGTACTGTGTAGTAACTTAGAACCTTTCTTCATATGAATTAGTTATCTTGTGCTAAAACTAATGTAATATGTGTCAGTATCAAAAAATAACGAATGGCAACGTTTTCTCAAAGGAATCCTGGAACAGTTGGTGGATATTAACATTATTAGAAAGGATACCGAAGGAAGATAAAAAGGCTTCTGTATTCTCTCAGACGAGATTCTGGATGTAACAATTTTTGGAAACAATATAATTTACACATATCATAAAAGCAAAAATAAGAATATCTTACATGAACCAAACAGTTTATATCTTTGTTTAAAGAAAAATAAGAAAAGAATACAGAAATGCTGAAAACTTATAATCAAGTGAGCGAGAGATGGAATGTAATATTCTACGGGAAAATGAGTCTGTTTATTTCAATGTTGAAGACGCCAAAAATATTAAAAATTAGCGTCATTTTAAAGTTTGACGAAAACAGAGTTATTGCTTACACATCTGAAAAACATATTAGAAGGCTGTTGTTTTCGAATGGGAGACTCGCAATAAAATAATTTACAGAGCGAACAAAATTTGAAGACGCAAAATTTGATGATAATTTACAGACATAATAACAGCAGAACTTCATCGGTGCGTCCATTTAACCAACTGTTTTTCATCAAATTATGTGTGCGCAAGTGCTTGTGTCTCTTTAAATATACCAATCAAAAGATCGATAGAATAATGTCCATAACCTAGAACACACATATATATGAATTAAAGCAGTAATGTTTGCATTTAATATATACATTATTCAAGGGACACATACACATATATCCATACACGTTTATATATATGGACGTAACAATTATAACTTGTTCCATTCTACAATCTTGTGTACATATATATATATATATATATATATATATATATATATATATATATATATATATATATATATGATGTTACTTGATGATTACTAGGGATAATTCCAAGGCGGATATAAATCCAAAGAAAGCTCAATGTAAGAAGTAAGCAATTTTTTCCTGTTTATCTCTCTTCCTTTTTTCGTTGTGTCTGAAAAAATGGAAATCCATTTATTTTTGTTAAATTGGTCTGAAGAGATGAACGTCTGAATTTCACGAAATAATTTAGCACCTGATCGAATAGATTTTCAATTATTTTGTACCCGTTATATATATATATATATATATATATATATATATATATATATATATGATATATAATTGAACATTGAAGTCAACACTTAGAGGCGACAGACTGTTTCATGAGAGGCGGAATCGTCGCGGCCTGACGATTACGTTTAGCATGAAACAGCCTGTCGCCTCTGAGTGTTGACTTCAATGTTCACTTTTATATTTACACACGCCCTATCTCTGATATTGAGCACTTTATCCCATATAGCACACCTTAAGAATATATTTATTCTCATACACACACACACACACACACACGCACACACACACACACACACATATATATATATATATGTATATATATATATATATCAGACTACTCTCGTTTTGTGAGCCCATTCTTCTGCTAGAGCGACTCGTCGATCACATTTACAGCCACCTGCCTGTCAATCATTTGTAATTGCCAATATACACAGTAAAATCTCATGGTTTATACTGTTGGACAGATCTTAATTACCATTTCTGTGAGAGAATAGATCCTTTTGTATTAGCAACTTGCTTAACCAAACCAGTAGGCTCAATACCTTGGTCACAATGACTTGTAACTTCAGGCTAACACAACTATCGTTGGGCACCGAACAGCTCCCTCAACATAATTTAAAGCATACGATATCGTTCAACCCATGGTATATTTTATAGGCACTTTCCAAACGTTTACGTATACAGAGGTAGCCTCCCTAGACTGAATTGCATCAAGAATCATTTCCTGACAAATTGACGATGATGAATAATCAAAAATGGGTCTCATGAACGGAAGGCGAATGTTTTCACTTCATACATAGATACATACATATGTTTGTTCGTGTTTGTGTTTAGCATATATGAAAGTGTACAGATCAATATATTTTTGCAAATAAAGATGAAAGTAGACCGAAATCAAAACCAGTTTGCTAGTGATTCTCAAAATTTCCTTTAATATCAGATCATTTAACAAATAAAATGAAAAAAATATATATGTAATCATAGCTTTAGATCTAAATTCATAATAATTTGTTCTTTTCACGTTGATAATATATAAATAATATGACCTGAACTCATTATTCTCTTCAAAAGTGAATTTGGACTTTGTCACACACGTTTTTGCATTCAAGATTTTTTAGTCAAATAATACATCAATATTAAGCAAATGTATTTATTCTCACCATTTGCTTAATCTTATTTGTGGCTTGGTTCATTGCCTGAAAGCTATCAGACCACAATTTATTCTCAACCTTTCAAGCAATTTTTTTTCTTGCTTATATATCATTTGGTGGTTGGTTTAGAAAATTGGCGGGGGTGGACGCCATCGAGATCATTTATTGAGTTCTTAGATAAAGAGAGCCATTCGAGTGTTCCTTCGCTTTTCTAAAGAATATGAGACAGATCGAAACGGTTTAATCAGAAATGTGTAAACGTTACCATTGTGTAAATATTAACCACGTTTTATCTCATTTGTGTGAGGTAGCCGCAGAAGAGACAGGACTATGAAGATTCATTGGTGAAAAAAAAATAAACAGTCATATCTAGCACCAGTTATACTTCTGTCTGTCTTGTAGCAGTGAACCAGACCCAATCGAATGGAAGAGATGGGGAACAAAACTTGCTTTATTCTCGACGAGAATTCGTCTTTGTCTGGCATGTAGGACTTCAAGTTGAGAGAAGGCGAGTGTATCGTTTCGTCAAACGAGACCCTTCTTTGTCCCACAAGAAATTTGATCATTAACAAATTTACATAATATTAGTTGGACGGAATCGAGGGTGGGGGGACATCCGAGGGTGCTAGTGTCCGGAAGTCTAGCACGTTCATGATCCGGGCAATTGATTGGCGTCTCGAAAAGATAAAGAGGCCATTTTGGAGAAGAGACTGAGTTTTGTCGGGGTGCATCGTAAGATACGTCCAATTGTAATAGAACGAATGAAGGAACGAACAAAGCGGATAAAAGGCAGAAAACAACGATAAATACCAAGAAAACAATGTAAAGGGAAAAAAAGGCCATATCTGAAACTGCATCCAACAACCAAGTCGCTAATTTCTTTTAACCACAAAGCTATAAAGTCCATATGCAACTTCATAGTAACAGCAATATTATGACAATAGAAAATTGATGGAGTTAGAGAATCATTTTGAAACGAAAATAATGAAAAATAATAAAATGATAACATTTAAATAAATTATTTTCGCGAAATCTAAAAATAGCTGGAGCAAATTATACAAAACAACGAATTTAAATTCATACACACAATTTTGAAAATATTCTTCTTACATTTAATAGGCGTTTATAATCGTATGAAAGCTAATGGCAAATTAATATTTTGTTATGTCATGTCGCGTTTATCAGTTAATATGAAAAAGTACACTCATAATATTACACTAACACAGAAAAAACCGAGCAGGTTTTCTTTGCCATGAAAATTAACTATAGTAATGATAAACATTACAAGGCGTCGAGAGCCGCACATTACTTTAGTTTATGAATAGAAATCAATGCCAGTTACAAAACAAGCAACGATCAACTGTTTTAATAATTGTATTCGTCTCATTGGTTTTATCTTCATGATGTGGGCGGTTATGTCTTCCTCAACTTCCTGATTTGTTCTACGTGAATCTTATTTATTCTCCATCCCTCTGTTTTTCTGTCTTTCTTACCATTCATTTATTTGGACACGTTAAGAAGATGCTCCCTATAATATACCCTTGCGTTGATACACTGCATATCATTAGTTGTCTCTTTCTGAATGCTAGAAACAGATTATTTGTGGTTCACATTAAAAATCTCTATCTTTTATATGATTTGTTCAAGGTATACCCAGACTTAAAACGTGCGAGTTATGGCTAAACCACTAGTATTTCGCTTTAAATGTTTTCTTTCTTGTTGAGGAATTTTTCAGCATTCTCTACCTCATAGAAGATTATATATTCAGTACCAATTTCTACATGTGTATGGATATCTTCCGATCCTGTTTACTTTCTGAACGGCATTGTTCCCTATTCGTACATGCCATCCAATTTTTCTGTCGCTGTACCTGATATTTAAATTGGTTTAAAACTGACGCACCAGATATGTATCTCAACCATTAAACTGTCTCTTTCGGTGACAAATGTGCTGTTTCTCATTATATAATCAATAGATATTCCTTTCTTTTTACTCTCTCTGATTGTTTTTTCTTGTATAAGTTTTCTTTCTGAATCTCCTATTAATGGTGTAACATTAGCGTTACGTATTTGATTAAGATTATGTTTGTTAACACTAGTGGATTCCGGGAATGGAATTCTGCACAAATATATAAACAACGGCAGAAAATGAGATAGAACAATAAGTGTATTAACGTAAGAATACAGACTTGAAGTGAAGATTAGTAGTCCAGGAATGCGGGTTAGTAGAAATTATATTTACAAGTCTCTGTAAATAAAGCCGTAATCATCTCACTCTCTCTGGAATCTTGTATAACTCTCTGAGAACACCCTGTGTCTGTCTCCGTATCTCTCAACCTATCTCAACGTATCTCACCGTATCTCGGTATTTAATATCCCACACACGAGGAATATATGTGGTACATGGCCGAGTTTAAAATGGGTTTCTCCGAGCCCGTAGTCTCGGCCAAAAATATACCCACTAGACGGGTTCAGGGCCTGTCTACCTCCCTGGACGAAACATTGCCCTTCGGAAAAGCTTCGTCCGGGTTCCTCTCTGGCAAAGCAGAGAGTTCGACAAACGTCGAAAACAGTCAGAGACTGTATGCGCCGTATCTCAACAACAGGTCAGTATAAGTATACTTTGGACGATCCCATCTTATGCAAAAAGGGGAGAGCCCCACAACATTAACAATGATAGATATATCAAATATATAAATGTAAAAGATACCTACATTAGCAAAATATAAATTTCAAAGTGATATCTCCTAAAATTTCCAGGGAACAAGTTGCGTTGCCATAACCTAATTTACTAACAAATCAGACGGAACATTACTGTTGATACGTGAATAAACCTCCACTTGTAGGCAATTAGATACCACTTGAGTGTGATTGATTACTGTGTGAAATACCTTTACTTCTGCAGGAGGTTTTTTTTGGGGGGAGACCATCATTATCCAAGCAATAAAACCACAATGTAACTCTGATTTAGATTATTGCAACATTTATTTTCCAAATGTTAAGATTTCCTTTGAATGCGGGTGGGGATGACTTCAAACTATGGGAGATACAAATATTTAAGGAAAATTCGACAGGTCAGATGATGTCGATCCCTAAATATAATTCTTTGAAAATACATGCGAAAGGGAACGCTGAAAATGGTTATCTCAGTCGAGGGTGCAATCATGAGCCCCGTAACGTTTGGGTCATATGAGCACAGCGTGTACTCCAGCCGTAGCCGCAGTACTGTGTCTGGGGCAGGAAAACCTGACAGAACACAAATCTCTCCACGCTCACTTGAATTCACAGTTTTTTTTATCCTAGAGTGGTTTCCAACCTAAGCTATGCGGCCCAGTCATTCATGCTATTTACCCATGTCGAGGGTGAAGAGATCTATTCAAACTTTTCCCTACCAAGTAAGGGAATGAAACGAACTCCATTGGTATTCGAACTCGGCATTCCAATTTCACATTCTGAGCCATTGTCAATTGCAATACCTACAAGTTTAAAGAGTATATAAATTAACAAAATAAATCCAGAAATTCTGGTATGTTATCTGAATCCGAACAATGGGTAAGGATATGTATTGAAAATAGTAATTACCTCTGCTATGAGGCACTTTACGTTTCTTTGAAGACAATCTACTAGTCACTAAAAACGGTTTTCTTTATCAGTATAGTTGCTGATTTTTCAACAAATTGATGTTTATTCTGGTCTATTCCTCAGTTGTGGACAATTACTCATCGGACACTTATAGCTAATGTAACTACTGTTTAAGTAAAGATTTATCAGCACCTTGGCTATTTCAGTTTATAAAAATCCTCTCTCTTGTTTAATATTTAACTTTCGCAAACTTGTGGACGATTAATTATGATCAAACGTACAGCTCAATTCAGACAACGGAAACTTAAATGTCTATTTCTAATCTATCGGTATCCTATGTACATAGGACTGAATCAACCACAATTTCTTCATAATCCATTGATGATAAAGAAATTCCACATTGAAAGCATTTTACTGAATGCAAGTCTTTTTTGAAACAAACTGATTGTCATTCGGACAGGGATCATATGAAAGAAATCTGCATATCTGCTTGCCAGATTTGAGTCTATTCCTCTACAATCTAAGTCACTACAATATTAACCGCTTTGCTTCTAGGTCAAAGTATTATATATCCTATATATCCTCATAATTTTCACTTGCTTCCTCCTCTTACGCCTATACAACACACTCATATTTGAGTTACATTGACGTTGGGTTTTATACTTTTTGTTGGCTGTTTCATTGTTTAACGTCATATCAACTTCTATTGGTTATTTAATGCCAAAATCTAAATAATTTAAACAATTTTTTTTGGCTTCAACTGAATATATCTTGAATTCAATTGTATGCCTTCAACTACAGATAAAGTGTATCGATTTTTTTTTTTTACTTTAAAAATGACTTGTGTGTAATTTTAGAAATATGTATTGTTGCTTTATATAAAAAGCTATTGCGGGTATTTTTACTCTAATAAGTAGATTTATACTTTAATATTATTTTTGTTTAGGGCATTCATATTTCCCCGTAACTGGTGTCCCAACATGTACTACTTCCCTAGCACAGGATAGGCTTAGTCACAACAGCATTTAACCTTCGTTCTCCCGATCGGATGCATTGCTTCCTGATGTACTTTACCGTCATACACAGTATTTTATTTTACGCGCAGATTTAGTAAAAGAGATGTGATGGTAGGTCATGAGTTGTTACACATCACTTCAAAAATTATGGCCCAGAAATTTCATTTAATAAAATTTTCGTTTCTGTCACCATAAAAATATGAATAAATCTACGATCCATGGGCAGTCATTTTTTTCTTTTCTTCTTATTTCTTCATTTTACTCACTTTCTACATCGTTCTATTTCTTCTTGATTTCTTTATTCCACTGTCTTTTATATTTTCTTTAATGACGACGTCTTGTCTTTCTTTCTATTTGTATTTCATCATTTTTTTCTTAACTCCATTTTAAGGATTGTGCCACTGTACAAATCGCTTCTAAAGACTTGGGAATATTTTACTTAAACGCTTTCGCCCGGAATGGAGAGTTCTTGGTGAAGGTTTTTGAGAATAACTATATGGATTTTATCGGGACCAGTACTTTGTTAATTTATTGTAATTTCATTTTAGCGCTATGTTAATTCTGTCAATGTCAAGTCTTTTTTCTTCATTTTCATTGCTTCATTAATTACCTAATTTTATCTATATTTTACTTCCTTAATTTTAATAAATAAGAAATCTATGAGACGCTCAAATTCCAATCGTATTTATTGCTTTGACTGAAGTGAAAATATTTTTTTTGAAAGGTATGAATCCATCTCCTTCTTAGCTATGGGTTAAATGATATGACATGTATCAGGAAAATACATTATCTAAAAAAAAATATTAATGCAATATTCACTTACAAAAATCTTACAGTCGAATATATAGAGGTTGGTGCATAAATATCAGGCGTTTTTTTTAGGCGCGTTAATTGTTAATAAAAATTGCTGTCTTCAGAAAAATATTATTTTATTTCCAGGTTATAAAAATTCGTGTCGATAATCATACGCTCCGGAATAATCATTTAAAAATGTTCCTGTCGAATTGTTAGGTTTCTTTTTTCATAAAAAAATATTGTTTAAAAACGCCTGCTAATTATGCGTAAATCCAATATGTTTCAGCTTTACATTTCATTGAAGTGTTAATACGTCGTAAGAAATAAGCGGTTAATCAAAGCTTGAATTTAATATTTATTTTCTTCATTATCAAAATCTTCTTCTTTTCATTCTGTATTTTATTCTTCTTTTTAAACTTTATCTTTTTAACTTTATTAATTTTATATTTTTATATCTACAACCTTCTTGCTGTTGTCATTTTAATTCAACTGCAGCTTCAATATCTTCTCTCCTTCAGAATGATTTATGCCATATTGTACAGTCTTTGTTTATTAGCAGTTTAGTTAATCTCTTAAATTCATATATTTTTCACTTTGTCATCTAATATATTATCCGATTTCTACTTTGTTCTTTTATTCTCAGAATATTATTTCCATCTGTTTCATTTTGCTTATTTTCCTCCTACTCCTCCACCTCTCGGAGGAAACACCTCTTCACATCTAGTATAGCACAGATCCAAATCTTTGTTACACAACATAAAGCTGCTTCTCCTGTGAACAACGCGATAAAACGCATGCGTGCCGAGTTCCCACGACATATCGTGTATGACGTCAGTAAAAATCCGGTGACGCGCCATGGAAACTAACGATAGCTATGTCCAGATGTTTTACCACAACAAATATACCTTTGTCTTGAGAGGCAAGAAAAGCAAGCAAACAAGAACTCTGCGAGAATGATATATTTGTCACAGCCAATACTGGCTCTTTGATGATGTTTGAAATAACATTGAAGTCTTCATGGCTTAGTAGATTAAACTAGAAGAACAAACACTTTTCTAACAAATAATTCCGATTAGAATAAATGATGCATGAATCGAAAATGTAAAAATAGTTAATTTCCTATTTAGCATAATGAGGAATAAATGGATCAGATCTAAATAATTCACACACCCACATTCTAGGTATCTGGTGCAAATTTATACACTAATGGAAAATAATGATTCGACACCATAAATATGAATTTCAATTCATTTAAAATGAAGCGTACATGTAACATCAATTAATTACATAAATCACCTTGTATCCAGATCTATAAGAGACGTGACATCAATATTCATAAATTCATGTTAATTCCACTTTACCTCGGTTTCTTGTGCAAGGAAATTATTTCAGGTATTATATAAATTAGTCAGCATGTCTTACATTTAATTTCAGATGAACAGGTCACATGAGGTACCAAATTATTTATTCATCAAAATGTACCATATAATCAATAATTACCAGAGACAATTTTATATCTCAAAGGAAAAAATAACAGATCGGAAAGAACATGTATTTTGTCTCTCAACGGTAACCACGACCTAACTAAAGTGTATTTGGCACAGAACCAACACTAGTCACACTAAACCACCAGTAAGTCATTCCTACTACCACTATATAGCATTTCTCATTCGAACTTACACTACAGATATGTAAATATTTTTTCTACAATATTGAACCATTCTCTCCAATACACATTGTGACAGTCATTGTGAATGCTCATATCTGTTATGTTTTATGAGTTTTATTGTGATGTATACACTTTGACCTTTTCTCCATTCACAATGTTTGCATTTGTTAAATGCGTGAATTCATTCAAACTTCAGCTTTTAATTTCGGATTATTCTCTCATTGACATTGTTGTTCTATTCTTTTCTCATTGAATGTCTTATTTTTGTTTAAGTTTTCTTTTGCTTATTTTTCTCTTGACGTTTTCCATTTTCCAGTTTTCCTTCAGATTCATTTTTTCTACATCATATTTTTTCCCACTTTTCTACATCTAGCGCACCTCCCTTATCAATATGTCCTTAT
>CAHIKZ030000147.1:2127500-2135000 GCA_903632075.3 Acanthosepion pharaonis
ATATATTTGTGTGCTATTATTTCTTTTTAGTTCATTTTTCGTGTTGCATTTTGCCTTGATATTTGTATATTTTATCTGTGTGTATGCTTATATATTTATTTCTTTTTTCATTTCTATATATTTTCTGGGCTTTTTTCTTTGCGTTGTTCATTGACGAAAATGTGTTTTTTTATTTTATCCGTCTTAAATGTTATCTATTGAACCCTCTTTTTATCTATATATCTTACCACGTGTACATAATATTTCAATATACCGTTTGAATTTCTTTACGAACATTTTCAAATTTGAATAGTTGTAGGTGTATATGTGTGTATTTGACATTATTAATTTATGTGTGTATGATCGCTTATATATGCCCTTTCATTGTATGAATATGGTGTCTCTTTTTTTGTTTTTTTAGGGTCGTTGACATCTATGACCCCCTTTGTTCGTGTTTATCTGATTGTGTATATATTGTCTTTCTCAAGATTTTATCATCCACTACTCACAACACCACTTCAAATATATCTAAGGTGTAACGAAGCTTTACCTCCCCATTAGTTTAGAGGTTTTGGCCTTCCAATTAAAAGAAAGTAAATAATAAACATATGTATATTGTCCTCAGTTTAATCTTTAAATAATTTTATAATATTTTAAACTTAATACGGATTAAATTTTTAATAGGTAAATTTTAATTTTCAATTTTATAGTAAAATTTAATAATAATTAGTCAGAATGATTTCTATTTTACTCTAACACCAACAATAAGGCATTAATAATTATAACCAAGGTCCGTTATCATGTTTTCTGCATGTAGCAGTATTTCCCCTATCGAATGTTATTTGGAAGATTTGAAACTTTTAAAACTCTTTATTCTACATTCAACACCATCGCCTGATAAGAGACAAGAAGTGCTGAAACAAAATAGCTAAGTTTGTAGTGATTTTATAACATATTTATGGGATAAGTTTCGAATAAATTATATATATATGTGTGTGTGTGTGTATGTTTGTATATATATATATATATATATATATATATATATATATATATATATATACTGTAGAGTATAAATGAAATACTCAAAGCTAACACATTTTAAATTAAAAAGTTACAAAAATAAAAAATAATTTCAAAGATACCATTTAAGTTCTTAGACACGCCTACATACACAGATATATATATACACATATTACACATACACACACACGCACACACATATATGATACAGGTTCGATTTCTTTAGGAGGACAAATATTTTCTATGAAAATTCTCGTACATACAGGTCTGTAAATGTTATTAATACTGTTTGTTATAAACAGAGCATTTACTTAAATATTTCTATCTATAAAAAATGTATAAACATAAAAATATCTTAACATATATATATATATATGTGTGTGAGTGTGTGTGTGTGTGTGTGTGTGTGTGTGTGTGCGTTAGAGACTGCTTGATAATACCAAAATGCGGTACCTGAAAACCGACTATTGGTCGATCCACGAAATGTGATTTAAATTAAATAGGCTGAACTGTTCGGAAGCTGAGAATGTTTTTACTAGCGCAAAATCTCAATTCATTGTGGTCAGCCTTGTTCAAACAGTGTGGCGTTATTCAAACTTTTGTTCAAGCAGAATCATTACTTTACACGTTATGTTAAGTTTATACACGTTGTTGAGTAGACCTGACTGCGATTTAAACATAAAAAGTGCGTTCTACAGCCTGTGTACTCGATAAATAATATGTGCCTTCCAACAGGATTTGAACTTATGTCCTCTTTGTAAGAGAAATTACCTTTAAACTCACTGTGATTGCATACCGTCAAGACACAGAAAACTCTCATCGTGTAATTTCCCTATCTTTTTAAATTTCTCGAAGCATATATTTACTAACTTATATTTTCTTATCCAAAAAGTAAACAAAATAATTACTACTTTTTTTAATTTTCTAAGAAATAAATGCGTTTAAATTGTATAACAATAAGATAATTTCCTTTTGTCAGTCAGAGACAATAATGTATCGTACCTCATTGAATACCCTGATGATATATGATAATGTATGAAGAGTAAAAACTGTCAAAATAAGAGATCTATATATTGGATCGATAAAAGGAGCGCATAAGAATAATTTTATAATCATAAAATGAAGCATGAATCAGCCAGGTAGCGGGCAAACGGAGCACAATCAAAGTACGTTGGAGAATTAAAAGTTAAGAATGATGTGGTAGCAATGAGATGGGAAATGCACAAGAACATTGTAAGCACTATAAAAGAATCGAAGCTTTGCAGGTCATGCCTGGAGGATAAATATAGCAATAATTATGAATAAAGAAACCAGGAATTTGCTAAACAAGACATATGACATAAAAGGAAGTTCCTATTCGCTAAACGAATGCCGGGTGTTGAGGATTGAGAGGGAAAAGATAAAAAGAAAAAACAATTATGATAAAAAAAAAATCGGAAAAGTATCTGCAGTTTGTGTTTGTAGAAACCGAGTGGAACGTATTCGTAGATTATATAAACAGAGTGGAGAAAGATAAAAGAAGAAAACTAAACCAGATTGAAGATCTAGCGCATGAAACTATGGTAGCTTGATACATTTGCTATAATTATTTTAGAATATGTAAGAATATTTCTTTAGACTCTAATTATGGGGAACCGTCAAAAATTTGCTGGAATAGGTTGATTTCAGACAGAAATGTTCCTGTAGTTGATGTATACAAAAAGAAGTGTTTTACACACACACACACACACACACACACACACACACACACACACACACACACACACACACACACAAGCTCACTCACACACACATATGTGGTTTATATATCACGTATATAATGCGTTAAAATTTTCTCGTGCGCCGATAGCCTAGTGATAAGAGTTTCTGACTGATCACAATTCGATCGAGTTTAGATTCTGGCTTGATACAATAGGATCACACTGAACAACTGTGAAATACTCTAACTGTTGATATATATATATATATATATATAGAGAGAGTAATAAAATGGACTAAGTCTGACAAACATTTTAATATATTTTTTTTTTAATTTATAACTGTTTCGATATATCACAGTTCCTCGGTGTGGCTTTTTTTAATACAATTATTTACGAAAATTCTCTGCTTTTATAATAAACTTTATTAACTCTAAAATAATTCATAGAAAATATGTTCTCCGAAGGAGTCGAAACTGTATCCTAATATAGGCTAATTTGGTATGCCATCTCGCTACAGTGGAAGCATCTGTTTAGTTAAATGTTATAGCACATCAGCCTATATGCTGGTTCCGTTTAGAATACAGGTTCGACTCCAGTCGGGGGACATATATTGCATTTCAGGCCTGTAAATGTAGTTAATGCTGTTTATTATAAAAACAGTGCATTTACTTAAATATATTTGTCTTTAAAATTAAAATAAACATATATATATATATATATATATATATATATATATATATATATATAGTCATCCACAGACAAAATGCTTCGCTGTATCACAGCTTCTCAGTGTGGCTAAACGTCCGATTGCTTCAATATATATGGGGGGGTGTATGTATGTGTTTAATTACAAAACAAGCAAACTTACAAATTAATTCAAATGAAGAAAATTGAGATCAGTTTAAGATTTAGAATTTTACAGAAATCTTTTCCGCTATGGTGGTTGCACTAATTCCATTATCTTCAGGCAAAAAACAGCCATCCCTGGATTAGTGCCTGAATATACGTGAAATGTTGAAACTGAGGTTGCAGAAAGTTACTTTTGCTGTAGAATTTTATGCATTTTTTTAAAAAATTAAACGACTTGATTCCTTACTGTTCTACAATATACAGATAAAAATTTTTAAATATTATTGCTCTAGGCATTGATTGAGCACATTACTGGCGAAAAAAAAGATATTTTTATTGTGCGTAAGCGTCACTTGTGAGTACATTTTCTTTTGTATTTCTTTGGAGACATTGACTAACAGGAATCACTTCAATGAGTTTATCGGAAGTTTTTTTTTCCATCGATCCGAGGTCTACAACTACAGCTGGAATTGTTGATGTCCTCATGTGCCTTATTTTTCAAATTTCCATTTGAAGATCGTTGTCGTTCGATATTTGTCGAAATTCTTCAAAGATACATTGCAACCTGCATGGACTGTCATGTCAATAAGCATGCACGTTCTGTTTTGGCAGTCTCCGCACACGATGTATATTGTAATAGTCGATAAAATTGCGACAGATCCTATCACTGTAAACGGGTTTAGGTGGTGTTCATACCAATTTCTTCCTTTCAATCTTCCCGTAAATGTTTCAGATTATCCAATGCATATATTGACGCAATCTGTCATACCGAGTTTTATATTCAGGGGGTTCAAATACCGTGGAAAAGATGGTCAATTGTTTCTCGACATTTATCACATAATCTGACTTTCAGGTGAACACAATTTTTCAGTATTTGTGTTCCAGTTACGAAACATCGGTCCTTTAAAGAAAACATAAATTCTTCGGTTTCAGCTACACTATTAAACACTGATGAATACAGGTTTTGTCTACATCAGCTTTGGAATCCCTACAATATTGAAGAGGAAGAGCCTTACATTGCCATCATATTTCTGTATTTGCTACATTGCATTTGCTTTTGTTTTCTTTTTAAGTTATGTACTGCTGGAGTATTAGATCTTACTTCTTCACCAACTTGAAATTCCATTTTGAATATGTTAGCTTCTTAATTCTTCATGTTCTTTAACAGACTTCATCATCCAGTTTTCAGCAGTTCCTTGGTGTCTTTGAAAACCGTTTGCTGCGGTTCTAGCTGAAGTAAATCTTTGCATCGATCAGATTCTGGTCATATACAAACGACCAGCAGCAGCCTTAGAATGATGCCTGCAGTGACAAAAGAGGAGAATTCTCGTCTTGCCATCAATTCGCTTGCGGTGAGCTGCGGTGCAGTTAAGAATACTTAAATACTGAAATAGCACTGTTTCAACATATTTATGGCAGTATTCTGATTTGTGAATTCAATTCAGAATTTAACATCAGATACAAATGCCTGTAATATTATTTTCTTACATTCTCCTTCATTTCGGTATGATGTATACCATCTTCTTCGCTGATCCCTACGTATATTATTGGCATCTAATATTTCCAGTACGTTAATCTTTGTGAAAGAATCCAAATCAATTGAGTGTGTTTCTATAATTTTCCTTTTTTATGAATGTTACTTTTGTATAGAGCATCATCTAGATTCTGTAGATTTTCGGTAACTTTGAAGACCGATACTTGTGGTTCTAGTTGAACTAATCCTCTGCCTCCATCAGATCTGGGCACATACAGACGATCAACATCAGGCTTAGGATGATCCATGCAGTGACATGTGAGATGCTTTCTTGTTTTGCCATCAATTTGCTTAATGTCAGCTATGATGCAGTTAACAATAATCAAAATAACATTGTACTACACAGTATTATTTTCTTATATTCTCCTTTATTTAAGTATGCGCTATTCCATCCATTTTGCTGACTCCTACGTATCTGTAACAATCTTCTTGTTCCACTTTCTTAATCTTTGTGAAAAAAATGAAATATAGTGTGTGTGTGTTTCTCTAATTGAAATTCGGTACCGATATCATCTCTGAAGTATTTTAGTTTTGATGATACCCTTCAACTCACTGTTTTATTTCATAAAGCGTTTGATATTTTCTATATAGAAAAGATGATTAAACATTTTCTTTTTTCCTTCTTATCCATAGTTATTACAATTTACTTCATGAAAAAGTAGTATTAAGGATAGACATCAGGCAAGGGATGGCAGGTAGTCTTCCTGAAATATTCTTCGTCGGATATTCAAACAATCGGAAATGGCAGTACCTTTAGAGTCAATAAGCTTTAATATATTTTTTGACAGTTTCATGCTAGAATTAAGGAAATTTATTATTACCGAGGAGATTTTGTGCATTTCCAAAGCCTTAACGATCCAAAAGTGTGGCACACTATCAAAGATTATGCGGTAATCTATCCAGGCTCTGCCGAGATTTCGATATTTAATCTTGCAATTTTTCAGGATCATTTTATTTATTAGTAGTTGTGGCACGGTGGAGTAATGGATAAGCGGCTCGGATAGAGGAATCTGAGAGCCGAGTCGGAATTCCAGTCGAATCCATTATTTTCGCTTACGTGCTAATACCTTTGGGAAAGACAGACCAGGTTCTTTAGCCTTCGATGCCAACTGATCTACCGCAGAAAGAAATGGCAACCTAGACCGGGAAAAATCTGTCTCGTCAGTCCTGTATCAAAAGATACATGATCGCCTACGCGTGTATAACGGATGGCATATAACTGATTGATTGAGTTAATCTTTGCAACCATGTGAACCGCTTCAATTGGAAAACTGTTGATCTTATCGAGGAAAAGATTAAGTAGAGTTCTTCAGGACAGACGGGATCAGTTTTATTGGCTTATAATTTTTAATCCTCTGTTTCAAATGTTTGCGTAAGAGATATGTTATCCATTCAATGATGCATTCATTGCGGTTATTAATTAGCATTGTTAAACTTTGCGCAAGAGTTTTATGTATTAATGACAGATGACAAGGCCAAAAAGTGGGTAACTTATTTTCTGGGGATTTCAATTTTAGGATTTCATTAGAGATTTCCTATAATTATTGTTGGTTATATTTTTCTATACTAGCACAGATGTATCTTTCATTCGTTTGATCCACTGTGCATTATTATTATAATCTTTTAGGGTGCTTCAAATATTCTCCCAAATATTTTTCACGTCTACATGTTGCATTTTTGACTATTATAAGTTATTTTCCAATTTCTCAGTAAAATACTTTAGGCCAGTTTAAATTATTTTGTTTTGTCGATATAACCAACAACGCTTTTCATATTGTCTTGTTCTCTGTGTCACTAATTGCTGTTTCTATAGAAGTAATTCCTTGATTTTTGAAATTACAGTTATTGCTTTATTTTCTTTTTTTTATTTCTGCTTGATATCCTTATTTTTCTGTTTTGAAATATTAAAATTTCTTGAAATTTTATCTAGTATCCATAATTTGCATTTATTATTATTATTATTATTATTATTATTATTAGTTATGGTCTAAAAATTGAAATATTTCTAGGAAAAGATTGCACATTATCGGATATAGAGTATTTATATATATATATAAATAGAGAGAGAGAGATAGTCAATTTTATGCCTTAGTGCAATCATCCAGTTAAGCACAAAAACACAAACACACACACATATATATATATATATATATATATATATATATATATATATATATATATATATAGTCTCTCTCTCTCTCTCTCTCTCTCTCTATATATATATATATATATATATATATATATATATATATATAAACAAATAGCACGAGGGATATATGATATAAAATACACATTAATCCAAATATAGCTGATATAAAAAGTGTGCGAGGAATAAATTGTCGTCTAACTTACGCAAAATGAAAATAACACTGATATCTCATTTTAATAGATATATTTACCAAAATTAGAGAAAATCAC
>CAHIKZ030000147.1:2140000-2165000 GCA_903632075.3 Acanthosepion pharaonis
ATGTATTTACAATTATTTATTTTTTAAAAATTATAACATAAATAACTTATAAAATCACTACAAAAATAGCCATATTGTTTCAACAACTCCGGTGTCTTATCAAGTGACGATGTTTAATGTAAAATAAATAGTTTTAAAATTTGAAAATTACCATTTATTTTACATTCAACATCACTTGATAAGACACCAGAAGTGTTGAAACAAAATGGCTATTTTTGTAGTGATTTTATAACATATTTATATTATAATTTTTTTTAAATAAATAATTATAGCTTCTCTACTCTGTATTGAGCACTCTTTTAAGAATAGTAATTGTTGGTTATTGGAATTCATTCCGTATACACCAATTATACACTTTATATATATATATATATATATATATATATATATGTTATCTGCACTTTAATGTATAAATGCGTCTTTGAATGGAAATGTACGTATAGAGGCGGAATACGATTTCATAGTAGTTGTAAATGAATTTTGATGACAATACTTGTAGAAAGATTTATAACGTTAAAGTAGAGCCGCTATGATCCACGAATTGTATGACTAAAAATAATGATGGAATTGTTCTGGTTGATGAAAGAGTTTACTTGTTCTTACAGTTTTTCAGAGAATGGAATTATTTCCAGTTAATGTGTATAGTTTGAAATAAGGCATAATCCGAAGTTGCAATCTCTGCTGAACCGAGCGGGTTTAGTAGAATAGTTCAAAAAATCTCTACCACTTTCTTCCGTTTCTGAAAAGAAAAATATATGACGTTTGGTTTGATGCTGATGGAAGACGGTACGACCAATTAACTAATTCGGAAATCTTTTTATCGATTGCAGCCTTTAATCAACCCAATTGGGAACTGTACTTCTCTTTATTCGACCTCTAATTTTGCAAGATCCCGTAAGACAAAATCACATTGCAATACCAAAATATACAAAGCATTACCTTCTCCTGATAATCTGCTACAGCTCTTAATGATTGTGCAATTCGGTTCGCCAAATATATTTTGCATGTACATTGTGGTCAACAATCTAATTTTCATAGCGAAGGAATCATATTTTTAAATATATATATATATATATATATATATATATATATATATATATATATATATATATATATATATACCCCTCACTGGTACCAAGACTCGGAGTTTCATGCAAAAACGCAAACTTCAGGTGCTGGATGTTGACTGGACTTTACGTGATTAAAATTTAATAATGATATCTGGTTACCGCAATATTGCCGCAATCATAGATGATAAGTGAATTACAGTTATTTTATTTAAAAATATATTTTTTTATTTTATTAACTCCAGTACTATATGCGATACACACACACACACACACACACACACACATATATATATATATATATATATATATATATATATATATATATGCCTGTATGTCTGTGTGTGTATATATGCGTGTGGAGCTTAAATAAAGAGAATTAGGTAAACAAAAATACCTTTCAAAGATTTACTTCTGTTCTAAGTCTATTTAAATAGAAACATATCAAATCATGGACTTAGGTGAGTAGTACTAATGATTTGAGACTGCAAGTATATATGATATCACAAATCGATATATTAGAAAAGTGTTTATAGAAATGCTGTAACACTTCATGTTTCCACTGAAGAAAATTCAATTTGTTAATATAAAGGATGAGCCTGTGGTCGTGATTGTGATGGGTTGGTAATATGAGGTTAAATTTGCCAAGTATGTATATTATTAGGAAAAGAAAATCATAAATTCAAGTGTGTTGACACATACAGTAGGTTGTAAGTAATTTTTCAATTGACTTTAAAAGCCCTTTTAACGTCATGAAATTTATGTTTCAAAGTATCAATACATATAGATAATCCTTTTAGCTTTCCTTGTTTGCTACAAATTTGTTGACAGCAAAACTAAGACAAACAATCCCGATCATTGAGGAAACATTTTCATTTTATCTCATCTTTGCTTGTCAACAAACGACAATTAATATTGTGTACTCTTTCCTCTTCACTCTTCTGTCACTTACACAAATCAACCTAATCTTTAGCCTGAAAATCATACAAGTGTAAGAGAACAGCCTTCTAGTAAATGTGCTTAACCATAAGCCAGCCGTTGTTATTTGCCTGCTATTTTCTCTTTTTAATTTTATTATATTATTATAGGAGGCATAGCGGAATAATTGATAGCGACCAGGGTTGAGGAATCGTAAAGCTGAGTTCGAATTCCACTCGAATCCATTACATTCAATTACGTGGTAATATCCTTGGGAATGGTATGAATCATTTTCTTCTAACCCAGCTATTTGTAAATTGCAGGACAGGCCGGGTTCTATAGTCTTGGGTGACAACTGGTCTACCACAGAAAAAAATGGCAACCGACTGCAGGAAAAAAAATCTGCCTCGTCAATCATGTATCGAAAGATACATGGTCGCCTAAGCGTGTATCACGCATGGGACCCAACTGACTGATTCATATCTCTTGAAGTATCCCTTGGATTTTGAATGGAGTATTTTTGCTCTGAACCAGAAAGGTAATAGATGTTTTTCGAAAAAGTGAACGGATTCAATAGTTTAAATAATTTGCGTATGCATTTCAGAAAGATGAGCATAAAACTCCGTAAGCGTCGCGATGGTGTGACCTATCGGGGTTGTAGGGGCACTTAATGTACTGCAGCCGCAGTAGAAGATAGCCTGATGAAGCCCAAACGTCCCCAGTTTGGATTTCAACGTTATCTTCTCCTAAATCGGTTTCGACTCAAGGCTATGGAACCCAGTCTGTCCAAAACTGGGAGAAGATGAGTATTCATGCCTTTGCCAAGAGAATAGAACGACAGGAATTCGAACTCAGCTCTCCGATTCCTCACTCCAAACCGCTATCCATCAGCCCAGCGTGCACTGTTTAGCGTACAAACTAATAAAACAAATATTCAGAAGAAAGATCCAAAGAATATAAAACTATTTTCTAATGGAGGTACATTCTCTTCGCGCCTCAGAATTGTAAAATAAATGCAAAATAACTCTTGAAGTATCCCTATAATTTTGACCTGGGCGATTTTGCAAAACACAAATCGTCCGTTCACGTTGTTTTACTTCGTATACGATGCAAGGTAGTCGAATATTTGCTTGCAGACATCTCTTCACGGCAGTTTCAGATATGAGACTGTATAAACTTGCAAGGTTACCTATGTTTGCTTTAATATTTTCACTAGCCTTACTTCATCTGTGTCTACTCCTCATTGACTTAAACTAACCACGTGAACTACGGCGACTAATTTTAATCTCTGAATTTTTTTTTAAAAACCTCGGCCCGCCATAAATTTAATAATAGAAATATTCTAATCAGTTACAGATAATCTAGCGTGCACGTGTTTCGAAAAATCAAAAATCGTATTATCTTCATTTCCCTTTTGGTCAAAACTGTTCCCAGGAAATACATTTTTTATTATTCTTTATCTTTTGTCAGTTGTGGGGACGTGTATGCTTAATGGTACGTTGTTATTTTGAGTAGCCCACCTGGCGCACGTTTGACTAACATAATTGCTCAGTACCTATCATTATATCTGGGACTTAAGGCTAACCTAACGGTGACATGAAAAAAATCACCTTGATCAAAATAACGAATGATTTTGGTAGCAGCATATAACATATATATATATATATATATATATATATATATATATATATATATATATATATATATATATATATATATATATGTAGTATGTATGAATGAATGTGTGTGTGTCTGCGTACGTAAAAGCATAGGTGTATGCAGAAATACATATAGAAATAAAATAATTATAACATTGAGTGTAAAAGAAAAATTGCTTTACTTAGTTCAATTTTGATAAATGAATTTGATCACACATAGATAGATAGATAGATAGATAGATAGATAGATAGATACAACTAGTGTAATAAAAATATATGAAAAGAAGTAGTTTTATTGTTACAAACTGAGGTAGACAGACACAAACTGAATCATTGAGATTAATAAGAAAATAATTAGATTGAGAGGTATATAGAGCTAGAGAGGTGGATACAGACAGAATTAAATCCATTGTTACAAACTGAGATCAGTATATATATAAATATATAAAGATAGATAGATAGATAGATAGATAGATAGATAGATAGAGAGAACATTAATGTAGATAGATAATAGCACATTAATGTAGATAGATAAGAGCAGACTGAGATAGATAGATAGATAGATAGATAGATAGATAGATAGATAGACAGGTAGATAACAATATAATTATATTAAGAATTAATTCCAACATACTGGGAAAATTATCTACAGATATTCTATAGACGTGCATAATGCTAGATGGGTAGATATTTTTTACATATATTCGTTAAAAACTACCTTCATACACTAAAGATCCATTTTATACATACACTCTACTGAACTGATATACTCGCATCTTTCTACTTCGTCATATAATACGAGACCTTGTGTTTGTACGAATGCGAGTGTGTCTTCACGTTTCTGTTGGTCGGCGTGGGCGAGAGAATATTAACAGTGATATATATTTATGACTAAGTATTCACCATGCCACTGAAGTGAAACTCTCTCTTTTTTTCTTTCTTCACTTTCGCCCGTCCAGCGTCACATTTCCTTTCCGATTGAAGAGTTTGTGGCTGCGATGAATGATTCAGCCTCGACGCAATTCAACTGTGTCCTTTCACAAGCGACAACTGATTCAGACACTCAAAGGATGGCCGCCAACGCTGCGTGCATTGCGACGGCGGGAAAAACCGGTCGCAGAACGCAGCCAAAGACAAGGACAATGCGCCACCTGATCGATATTCGATACTGATATCACTGAAGACAGCCATAATGAGAAGCGGAGAATGATGATCAATATTGGGTTGGGGGAGCGCCCGGCACTGCTGATCATGTTGACCTTACGAAAGACACCAGCAGGAGAAGGTCATTCTGCAGCGAAGTAAATGTATAAAAGATATGTATAATTGTGATGATAACCGTGAGAAACTTATTTGTTGATAACTATCAAAGATAAATCTGAAATGATGATTATACGTATGTCGAACCTGAGTGAAATAGGAATTATCCTGAGGAAATGTCGATTATGATGACGATAATATGAGAGCCAATGCTGATTACTCTGAAGTAAAAGAGACGCCGCTAAAATACTCGTCCTTTAATTTATTCCTTTAAATGTAGTTGTGGCTCACACAACATAGGGAGAACGATTCAAAGGCTGGATGTCAGAATAAAGCAACACGTTCCAATGAAAACCCTCAATCTTAAGTACACTCCTTTAGACATTCTGACCAATGCGTATGGGTCTTCCGGCTCTGAGCACCTAATAAATAGCCATAATTGTGCTACTAGTTTCCGTGTGGACTCATTTACCATTCTTAGCAACTTGAATGTGTTGGAGGCCATTTATATTTTATCGTTGAGGACCTCTCTGTGTAAACTGGCGTATCCAACAAATTTCCATCTAATCAATAGATTTTTTTTTCTTTCCACGCCCCCAATACGTATTTTGAGTAGCCTACCTGGCGCACGTTTGACTAACCTATCATTATATCTGGGACTTAAGGCTAACCTAACGGTGACATGAAAAAAATCACCTTGATCAAAATAACGAATGATTTTGGTAGCAGCATATAACAATAAATGTGATATATATATATATATATATATATATATATATATATATATATATATATATATGTAAGTATGTAATCCTTCTAGTGATTATTCTATTAAATTTATTAACCTCGATTTAGCTCTGTTGGGCGAGATTCGAAACCGGTTCGCTAGCCCATTTTTCAGTTTTACTTTTTCTCTCGTATTATCATGAGTGTTAATAAAAATAAATGTTGTCGTTTGTTACCTGTCATATATGATTGATCTATAACCTTTATATGAATATTTTGTAACATTTATATGAAATACCGAACAAAGAGTAGGTTAATACTTAACATTTGGAAGAGTCAGTTGAATTTACTGGGACACATGATAAGGAAGGAGAGCTTGGAGAATCTGATACTCACGTGTTGAACACAGGGAAAAAGAGACAAGGGAAAACACCGCATGACATACTTAGAGGGCTTAAGTCAGTGGTTAACAGAACGTGGTCTGGTGAAGATAGCAGCGAAAAAGAACTTGTTCAGAGCTGTGAGTGATAGAGGGAGGTGAAGATCCACGAGTTCCTAGTACTGAAATGACATGACACATAAAAAGAAAAGGAAGCGAAACAATTATTATAATAGTTTTATGTATGAGAAAATTAATTACTCAGTATCATAAAATCGTTTATTACTGTGATGAATTGATAGAGTCGGAATTATATTAAATAGTTAGTTTTTAATTATTTCTACATATTTATGTAAAAAATCAAAGAATTCTTATAATATCCACATAAGAAGATTAATAATTGCTTGTACCGATGACCCCATTATTTCTCTCCCAACTTGGTGGGGAAAAAAGATTATGATAATCGTTCGATAAATTTGTATGTGATTCATCTTGCTGATATTTCGGAAAATGGTTTCAGACATAACTATTAAATTTGCTGCAAGATTATTTGCTTGCAGGTAATGATAGTAGGTATGATGGTGAGACACGCGTGAATAACTATTTGTATCAGGAACTTGACAGAAAATGTTGAGGATCTTAGTAATCATATTGACGAACATATCAAACAACGACAAAACTGAAAAGAGAAATTGCAGATTAAACGAGTGCATGGGGTGGCGCTTCTGCTTCTTGACTGTGATAGTTTCGTATTTTCCAAGGAGTTCATTTTCAAAGCCTGTCAAAAACCAAGACTTAAAACACTAATACTAAATGGACACTGAGCTTGAAGTGATACATTTTCATAGTATATTAACACTGTATTGGTTTGTGAGCAATGAAGAAATATGCTAAAGGATATGTGGAATGTGAGTAGAATAAATGGCACTAAATGTATTAGAAATAAATCTTTCGTGTAAGACTATTAATTTTATCTTTTTGTTATTAATTTTTCTGAATACAGTACCACCGGTCTTGTTACATAATGAGAATCTGTTTAAACGTCAGGTAATTTTGAACGAAAACCTTTCTTTTCTTCTGTGGTAGTTAAATATTATCATATCTCCCAGTATCTTATGGTTTTATTAGCGCAATGATAATTGAATTTAATCATTCTGGCTACATTTCCTGTCAGTTTCGCTTGTTTTCTTACTACTGATCACTTATTGCTAATCCTTTTTACACTAAATCTGGGTCGGCACCACACGAACAGCGAATATAATTAATAACGCTAAATTCCCTTAAAGTTACTCAAATATATTCCGAATGAAAGTCACATGACACAATGCCAGAGATACTGTGATAATAACAACAAAGATTACGAGATTTGTCGCGGTGTAAGAAATGTAAATGATTCTAATTGCCCATCGTAGTAATTTAGAGAGAATGTCCTTCAAAGCTGTGTTAAATTACTTGCAGAAGTGAACAAAACCAACGTGAGCAAAACTCTGTAGAAAAATCTAGTACATTTTTTCAGGTATTTCCATTCAAAACCTAAAATATATAAATTATCATAGAGCTAGACCTTCAAAAAGAGTATAATCAGATATGATGAGAATTTACCCGGAGTAGACACTTATGAATATAAATAATTAAATAAGTACAATAATCTATGATGATCATTTAATAGTTATCTTGTTTGAAAATCGGCGTATATACTCGTCTTTATGTTGAGTGCGGTAGATGATCACAAAGTAATAATATTTTCATATCACCCAGTATTTTATGGCTTTATTAGCGCAATAATAATTGAATTTAACATTCTGGCTGTAGAGGTGACTGCATTTAAATCTTTCGACAGTGAAAGGGTGGGACCGACATTCCGACCTAGTGGTACGTGTAAATTCAGGCAGTTTGGGTACTAGCGAAAATAGCTCATCGGTGCAGTTATCGTGAAAGTATTTGTAGATAAGAGAGAGGCGATGGAACGTTTGCGAGAGAGTGACAGTAAACGAGATGCCAGATCAGAGCCAGCCACATTTAATATTCGTCTCTGGATTTTGTCAAGGACCCTAAGACGAGCAGCGGGAGCTCCAGACCCTATATGACAACAGTATTCCATATATGGTCGAATTGTTGATTTATACATTTGAAGGATGGTGAGAAAAAACTTTTTGGCACGACAAAAGGAACCAAGTTTCCTTGCGGTAGATGAAGCTATTGATTCAATGTAATTATTCAATCCGAGGCCTGCGGATAGTGTCGGACTAAGCAGTGGCAAAGTGGTGCTCTCGTGAAGTTGATCATCAGACATCCAAATGGGAGGCAAGGAGGGTTCTCTTATCTGGTCAAATAAACAAACTTCATTCTTTTTCTTTTTCTGTATGCATTTCTAGGAATGATGAGGTAAGCTTACATCCTCAACCCACCAGACAATAATGTGGGTAAAAGCGTTGAGTCGTGAATGTGGCAACATAATAATTGTGAGTTCAGATCGCTGAACGGGCACTATCTGTAGACATGGTCAGCGGAAAGAAAGCAATCTACCAATCTAGATTACATCTACAATCTAGATTAAATAAAGGTTTCAATTCGAAATTCACTCAAGATTACATGGATTGCAAATTACCTGGTAAAATCCGGAATTCACAACCGCCAAAATATTCAGATAATAACAACAAAGATAAGGAAAATAATCATACATATTTTTTAAAACAATTCCCACAGTGGTTGGGTCGGATTGATTGATTGATATGTTCCTTGTTTTCTTTTAATATATCTTATCAACATTTTTTAGATATTTAAAGCCATTTTTTTAAAAGTTGCTACAATTTGTATTTTTAAGATAATAATTTTTTATTGATAATATCCTACTTATTCAGACATGGATAGTATTTGCGCGTAAGTGAATATAACGAACCCAATTAGAATTTGAACTCAGTTCAACATTTCCAATTCTGAGCCGTTATCCATTGCACCACCCGCATATCTAATCTTGGTATTTCGAAGCGGACATCCATTTGGTTATTGACCAGGTTCGATGTCGCTTAACTTTTGTGATATGACTAGAACCGGTGCTTCAAATTGATGTGGCCGTAAGCCTGATCACGTCGGCAATTTTCAGCAAAACCTCATATACGTATAGTAAATAAACTCGAAATGAAAAAAAAGCAACATAGAAATCGTGAAGAAATGAGATGTTTTGAAACTGCAGTATGCAAAAGTTTTTCTCGGTTGATTTTAAATCTATTCTGGAAAAATAATCGAGATTATGATCCCAAACAGGATGTAAAAATGCTCCGATTATTCAAAGTAGGTATCCATGCGATTTTGATATTATTCTACTTTTGATAATTATATGAAACTTGGACATCGCTTTCGTGAATACAAATGGTCGTCAAGAGTATTTCATCGACCACTCTTTCTGTAATGTGTTTGGAGTCACAGTAAATGACTTTTATTTTAAACTGTATAATTCATATTGATTTTAAAACTGCACACTTTTCTGTTTAATATAGGACGAATGTGGGAATTTTCTATAATCAAGCCCATCACATATTTGGCAAAATGACTAAAGGTCAGAATTAATTATTTTATATTTTTATTTATTTTCCTATACGCAGAGAAAACCAACTTAAAATATGAAAGACATTCAAATAATAATGAAATCAAATGAAATATAGTAGGGGTAACAGAAACAGAATCCGAAAAAAATGTTTTATACGTCTAAAAAGGAAAAACAAATCATTTTCATTACAAGCTGTTCTGACGCTGCAGTAAACAAAGATGTCTTCTTATTTGATTGCAAATCTATCCCAGTAGACATTGGAAATTCATAATTAATTTTCAGTCGAGATCACAGGATTAAAAATTAATCAAATAGATGAAGTGGGTGTTAGTTAACTGATATCCTTCAAGGTAGAGTAAAGGGTAAGTATCAAAACTGATAGACAATCCTCTGGGCAGCCTACGGAATTAACGAGGCGACATTTCTTTGTATTTATCATGTAACTGACAAACCTAATGCACCAAAGTGACATCAGATAAAAGAAAAACGATTGTAACGACATCGTGTGGAAATGCTCAATGTTCAAGATTTGAAAATCATCACCTTGTAAGAAAAGATCTTAAACAGCTGGCAAAAGGCTGCTGTGACCGAGTAGAAAATTGAAAACTAAGTAATTATAGTATAATGCAATGTTTATAAAGATAATTTTCTTAAGATACCTATTTGTAATTGGACTAAAATAAACACACATAACGTGCATATAATTAAAGATGGATTTTTTTTGTCTCATTCTTTCAAGTCAGACAATTGTTCTACTGTAAAAGACCAAACTTTCTGGCGCAGAATAACATTTACGCTAATGTTGTTGGGAGGAGTGGTAGGAGTGGGATATGCATATAGCCTAACGATTATTAGCATAGAAGATGAAATCAGTGAACAGATTTCAAATTCTTGCCTTGAATGTTGCAGTCCCTTATTAATGTATTTACTAATGCAATGTATTAATGTATTTGTCTAAAATAACAGTCTAAGAGAAGATTCCATGCCATTTTAAAGATTATAGAGAAAAGCGGAATCTTTAGATGCTTTATATGAAAATATGTTGCTGTAGATTCTTGTAATCACTTAATTATAACCTCAATTCTCTTTTTGCACGTATTATTTTTGCACGATTTTGAAATAACACGGTCCAAAAGAAACAATTACTTTTTGCACTATTTTTTTTCATTTTAACACGGTTTAAACATCTGTTCTTGTGTGACAACTGAATTTATTGTAATTGGCAAGTTAACGATAGAGTAACATCAATCAAATATAATTTACAATATGCCGAAATTAAGTAACAATTTAACGAAGTAAAATCCAATATATTTTCCGTATAGGATCCCCCGCTCTCCGGTGTGGGCGGGACCTATGCACTGTACATAACTATGGCTTCATGAATATAGCCAAACAGCCAATGAACTTGGAAATTATTTTGTTGCGATTGATAACAATGATGAACGAGCTGTGCAATACCAACGTGATTTTAAATTGATTATAGCACGTTATGAAGAATCATATAAAGAACAAACAGATACAAAATCACAGCGACAGATAAGCGAATTCGTATTCAAAGGAAATGCAAGATCTCGATTTTATTCAAGATACACATGAAGATATATCGCCGTTAAATATTTCCAGTGACAAGAGTGAGTTTCCTCCACCAAGAAACAACAGAAAGCGGGCACGTTTACTGTCCAGTAGATGCACTAAAGACTGAATAATAGACTGAATAATAATATATATATATATATATATATATATATATATATATATATATATATATATATGAAGAGATATATTCTTAAGGCGTGCTATATTTATGGGATAAATGGCACGTCAGGACACGATTGAGTCTAGCATAAAAACAGCCTGTTGCCTCTAAGTGTTGACTTCAATGTTCACTTATATATATATATATATATATATATATATATATATATATATATATATATATATATATATTTAAAATTCAAATTATATCATATGAAAATTAACATTTTTTTATTAAATATATTTGGATGGAACCTAATACTTTTTTTTGTTATATGTACAATGTACATCTTTTATATTGTTTAATTTTTCACGATAGTCTCTGGAAATTATCTCCCGTTCAAAAAGAGTATTGTGCGTTCTTCCTTAATTCTAAGTGTTTACTAATCTTAGTCTTGTATTTTCCAAAATCAAATGGAGGTTATTTTGCGACAAATTGCTACAATCTTCATTAAATATATCAGGATTTTATCGCAACTCAAATTTTAATGAAAGTGGAACAAACAGTAGTAGTACAACTACGTTTCAGGCTTATTAAATACACACTTTCATATATGTACGTTTTAATATGAACATTTTTGTAGGTGCAATTGCTTTCAGTTTTATCTTGTAACCTGCGATCCTTCCAAAATCAAATTAGAAATGTCGAACGCAAGAAATTCCCTACCAAAATTTTGAAAAAACAGAGGAACGCTTTTTACTATTCTCGATATTTAATGCTATTAAGCCTTCGCTGAATTTATCATACAATTTCTCCAGGATTTTATCGAAATAAACCTGATAATTATGTAAAGGCGGGTTCTGTTAATCCAGAGAAATCGTTTACCTATGTAGATATGAATTGTTTATTTAATCCAATTTAAAATACAAATTTTCTTTCTTTTTTTTTTTTCGTCATATAATATTATTGAATTCTCTCAAATATTGAATCCGAAAATATTAAGCACCATAAATTTATAGAGTCTGATTTTAATTTAATACACAACTTGAAATAGATCTTACTCACGCACCCAACCAATAAATCTGGCGGGAAAATATTGCTTAATGGAAATAATGACGTTGTAAACGAGACACATGCATTAATGATGATGTTTGATGAATGTGTCGAGAATATTTGTGAATTTTCTTCTCATCAATATAATGATCATTAAGATTTTAATAACGTTATTTGATGAAGCTAGAGTGGGAGCCTGATAACTGCCTGATATAACGATATATTTTCGCTATCTCTTTTGCTTCAATGTTCAAGCAAAGATAAAATATAAAGATCTCAAATACGTTTCATATACTAATTGGATTTTAATCTCCATTTCTAGAATTCTGGCTCAACTAAGGTAATATTCACAAATTATCATGGTCGAAACAGGTATTTAATAGCCAAAATCATTTTTGTTATATGCGCCATGTCGCTTGAGGTCGTTGGCGATAATGTCTCACCACATATTCCGGCTCATTGTTGCTCATAGTAAATGTTGCAATTTTGCTATCTATCCTAAACCCTGTACTGTCATCCAATCCACAACCCCCTTAGGTAGGTTGTGCACTGTTTAACTTTGGTATCCTTGCTTTGAATATGTTCTCTTTCATCATAAAGTTGTCTAGAAATTATAACTGTCTCTTCTGATCTTAAGTATAAATCCTTTGTTCCTTCCCGTGTTCTCTAAAATATCGTCATTGCTCATAAGTCCTGTCCCTGTTATTCTTAGTATAATTATGCAGAACAACATTTCTGCTGCTTAATGTCTCTCTCTCTCTCTCTCTCTGTATGATTGTCTAGCATACAATGACATTTTAGGGACTGATAATAGAAAACTGCTCAGCACTCTTTTCTTTGATTTTAGCGAAATTTCACTGTTTCTCAATAATTTGCTTAGCTTTTTGAAGGCATTTTTCTATGTCCCAATTCATTCAAATTTTTGTATCGCACTTTCAGTTCTCTGTTAAAACACTTCCCAGATATTAGATTGTTGTATTTGCTTAATTTTGCTATCTCCAATTCATATTTACATGTTCCCAAATATGTTAACGTTACCTACCAGTTCCAACAACAATTTATGTCGTACTTTATCAAAAGATTTTGCATAATCTATAAAAATTAGGTATACAATCTTTCCCATTTGTATCGCTCTTTCTTATACCACTCTGGTTATAAATATCGTATTCCTTGTTTAAATGTATTTAACAAAATAAGATTGTTCTGATCTTTATATCACAGTAATTCTGCTGAACGCAGAATGCAGTTTTGTTTTATTAGGTTCATTGTTCGATGGAGATTACATACGTTTGCACCTGCTTAAGAAGGAAGTATTATGAAATGTTTCTACGTAGGTCTTCCGATATATCACTACTGTTGTATATTTCATAGATAATATCTGTATTCGTGTCAATGCCGAAATCATACAATGTTGTCAGCATTTCTAATTATGATTCCCTCTGTTTCTTTTCTTCTGTTCAATTTCGTCATTGCTGATTTCACTTTAGATTTTCTTTGGACCTTTAATATTTCTTTAATATGTTCTTCATCAGGGAAGTGTTCTCAGATCTATTCGTTCCATGTCTGATGAGTTTTTCCTTCTCTGATATCAATGTCACATCCTTGCAATTCATGTATACTATTGACGAGCACGTATTGCTCATGTCTTGTATTTCTATTACATCAATTGCATTTATTCCTATTTTTGCATGCTTAATCTGTGATTTATCATCTCCCAATTTGATATGTTTTCTCATTTATGAGAAAATTACAGTTTGTTTTTTGTGATTAATATATCATTATCCACAAAATGTATCTCCCTAATTTCGTAGTGTAATTTTCGGTTTGGGGCATCGAATAATAACTCCTATTATCTTAATATCAAAATCTAAGTATTAATAAACGGATATATTTTTTCTCTTATATTAACAGACACATACACAAGCATATATATATATATATATATATATATATATATATATATATATATATATATATATATATATATATATTCATACTTTATATAGTAGAATAAATATTCATTTATTTAATTTTATAATCCTCGTGTCATACATTTTTTTTATTCTTATTAACGATTTTTTGTTTTACGATGCATTATATTTTTCTCTGTTGCGTAATATTTTTTTTGATAAACTTTTTTTCTTTCAATTTGTCTTTCTTTCTTCATTTTCTGTTTCTCTTTTTTATTATTTTATTTCTTTCCTCTGTTCTTTATTTCGTTCTCATTCTCTTATTGTTTATGTTCATTTACCTTTCGATTTCTTTCTTTTTCATTTCATTTTATTCCCTTGTTTTCTTTCA
Organism: Acanthosepion pharaonis; assembly: GCA_903632075.3. NCBI lineage: Eukaryota > Metazoa > Mollusca > Cephalopoda > Sepiida > Sepiidae > Acanthosepion > Acanthosepion pharaonis. The sequence goes on from CAHIKZ030000147.1 coordinate 2,154,606, forward strand.
TTATTTTTTTATTTCTTCCTTCCATTCTTCTATATCTTTCATTCCTTCATTCTTATTTTCCTCTATTTTTATTCATTCAACCTTATTTTTGGTTCATTTTTATTTATCACCGCATTTTCTTTCATTCATTCATTCATTCATTCATTCATTCAATCGTTCATTCATTCATTCATTCGTTCATTCGTTCATTCATTCATTCGTTCATTCATTCATTCGTTCATTCATTCGTTCATTCATTCATTCATTCATTCATTCATTCATTCATTCATTCATTCGTTCATTCATTCATTCATTCGTTCATTCATTCATTCATTCGTTCATTCATTCATTCATTCATTCGTTCATCATATCTCACTTTCTCTTTTACCTTATCGTTCTTTTTCTTTGTTTAATTTTATTCATTCAATCTTTTGTCTTTAGTTTATTCCCCTTTACTCGTTCTTTTTCGTTGTGTTGTTCTCATTTTCCCTTATTTTCTTCTTCTTTTTTTTCATATATTTGTGCATAATAAAAGCAATAATTTCATGGTTTTATTTGCAGAGACAATGGCATCTTATATATTCAGCCTAATCGGAATAATTTATTGAAAAATTTTGAACAAATTAACTATAGACAAAATGTATTTTTTATCGTCTGCCAGCCGCAATGATTGAGAAAGCATTACCACGCACCATCGCCAGTGAGACACGCTGCAAGAGCCACTCCGTTTCGCGAGGCTCGTCCCGTCCCCCGCGCCAAGCCTCCGAAGGAACGCCAACGAAAGATGGCCAATAACCCCAGAAGTCTTCAGGACGACAGGAGTAAAAAACAAAATGTATCAGCAAGAGAAGAATATTTAATTATTTTCTTTTTATCTCCGCGTCCCGGGCGACGGACCCCGGCTCAACCGCGGACCTGATCAAATTACGGGCCGAAAAGGGAAAATGGTAATGCCATCCGGCTGTCGAGGCCTATGGGTTCGATTTGGGAAGGGAAACCAGCTGCATCCAAAGCTCTTCTGACGATGTCGTTTATTGCTGCATGCCGTGGAAAGCGACCGGCACTACGTCGATAGGAGAGATGATGTAAACCTATCTCATCAATGGAAGCTCTACATCTGCATCTGTGACGCTCACATATTTTGAGTCCAAGACGGATCACGACTCCGACCCGAGTGAACTCATCATTTACAATAATTATAAGCGATTACATCAACAATTCGGATCTTATGACGTCAATCTGGTTTATGATAATTGAAATTTTGCTTAACGTGTCACATGTGATGGCAAATATTTAGACATACAAAAGTGAAAGAAAATCACTAACAAGTTCCGTTAATGAGGTTTGCACTTATTTAATATTTTTGTTTTTAATTTCATTATTCAGTAGGTTTTTCTATTGACTACTTTACATTTCTACAATGCTTGGCCTTCTGGGATATGTCACTTCACGTGGTCTTTGGCAGTCTACTTTAAAGCTTTTTTTTTTAAAACACATCATAAACACGTCATAGTCACATAAAGATGCATTATAGACATCTTTAAATTACCATAACGTAAGTGAAGAAGATTAGATAAAATTTCACCTAATATCTTCAGTGAATCTAGTCTAGTGTTTCTCAATCGCTGTGCTCCGGAATTCTTTAGTTCCGAAACAAGTCGCTAGGTGTTTCGCGTGATATAGTGGTAAATATGCTAATGAATTTTTGAGAAATTTTGTTTCATTTAATATTTGTAATTCCGTTATACTCATACAGGCATATTATTGAAAAATCCTTTGTTATTATTATAATGACTTCAGTGTCTTATATTTTTTTAAATTATTATAGTCAGAGCAAATGTATTTAGCGATGTCTACATGGCGTTAGGGTAAAACCGCCTTCCCTAGTTAGTGGTAATAACAATATACAAAAAATAACAAAAATATTCCTCAAGAGTAAACATATTGAGAAACACTGACGTGACACATGATATATGATATTTCACGAGACGTTATGAAACTAAATGAAGTTATTAAATAGTTTAGGTTATCTTCTGATTCATTTTTAATATTTAACTGTTTATATGATTGTATATTTCCTCTCCGATTGCATATATATTCTTTTAAACATAGGTATAGATTTCTTTACTTTTCGAACGCTCTTTCATTGTTTTGTATTTGTTATATTAATTCCATTACATGTGAAATTTCTTCCGATTACTTCAACTAAACAGCCTTCCTCTCTATGATATCTGTGCTTCTCCTTAAGCACCTTCATAAAACATTTTGTCCTCTGGTAGCAAGGAGGAATTCAGTCCTTTCTTTTCTGTTATATTATCTCTAATTCTGTACGAAACATATACGACATTTACCATAATCCATGAATGATAGTTGCAGGAGATTCCGAACTCGTCTGGAGTCCGTGGTTGAAATCCAGGGCGTTTTTGTTGAATAAATTCATTTTAAGATATTTTTGTGTAATTTCGGTAAATATATCTGTTAAAACGTGATGTTAGTGTTGTTTAATATATATTTTGGTAAATATATATGTCAAAATACATCTGTTAATATACATTTGGGTAAATGTATCTTTTAAAATGAGATGCCAGTGTTCTTTAATAATATTTTCTCCCAAAGCGTTGAGCGTAATAGCCTTCTCAGTTTTCCTAACGACAAGTCAAATTATCTTCCATCGACCACGTTTTGTCAATAATCATAATTATGTGAAAACAGTAAGTAGAATGAACTGATACTTGATATGTAAATTCTTTTTTTATTCTTGGATTTCGACACTTTTATATAGAAATTGGATTAAACAGAGAATGCAAAGATGATAATATTTTATCATATATCTGATGATCACGATTCTATTCTCCGTTGCTATGATAACGAAGCTACCTGTCCTTCTCATCAATAATGATATATATGCAAGCTGCATAAAGTATATGTCAGCCAATCGTTGTCAAAACCATGTTTTCTCCATATTAATCATTTATATTGAAAACTTATTTGACTACAAAATTTGAGCGTGACTAAGATCATATTTAGGTAAAGAAAGGTTATTGTTGCGTTCCAGGTCGTCGCTTGCTAGAGTACTTCGGACCCCAACTTCAATTCTGAATTTGTAAAAACGAACGACATTGTTTTAGTATTCATTTTATTATACAGTCGGGAAAGATGTGATAGCATCGATTGTAGGGTGCAAAAAGGAGAAATGGCTTCGGGTGAAATCATGCTCGCTTGTTGGTTTAGCTTCTCTCCACGTGCGGCAATAGCATCTCCACGCAATCTGACTGTGGAAATCGTGTCCACGCTTCAGAATACCTGCTGCCATTCCTGATTTCTCACAGTTTCAGACATAAAAGGTGCGATAAATAAATTGTCTTCTAAACTATGCCAAAATTAAAATAACACTGACATCGAAATTTTAAAAGATATATTTACCAAAATATTAAAATAGTAAAGAGTGAATCTATTCAAAATAATTACCATGGATTTTAACTACGAACTCAAGACAACTTCACAATCTTGTTGGTCTCTCAGATGCCCCCCTCATAAGTGGCCATATATAAGGGGCGATGTGGTCGCAGAAATTGTCAAACAGCTATTTACTGGCTTCTCCTGCTTCTATGGCATAATGCAAAGTCCTGCTGCCAGACATAAGGTCTTCTAGCAGCAACCCTCTTGAACCACGGCCTCCGTTATTATTCAGAGGCCCTCACCAACTAATTCGGGAGTTCATTTCTCATCATAACAATCTGAGTGAGATTTCCAAGATTCCATACCTTCGTAATTACCATTAGTTTCAACCAGCTCTTTCGGAATCCTCTGCACTCTCATCAGATTGACCCCCCCAAAACTCTGAAATGTTCGCATTGCAGCTTCTCGCACGAATGCCACGAAGTATTGCATGCTGTTTCCTATTCCTGTGCTTCTATTCTTATAGAGGTTGCCCAACTGAACTTTCTATGCTGTGCAATCGACAAAATCAAAAACAAATAAATTGCATACTCGGAATTAAAAATATAATTTACCGACAATTTACCGATCGAACGCTATATATTCAAAACTTGTGACAAAGGCAATCCGTCACTGTCAAAATACCACGCCCTAGATATTTTCTGAGTAATCGATGACCTAAGGTTAACTTCTGCATTCTTTTAAATGTTATTAGCTCAGAAGTTGGGATACGGTTGTCGATTTTCAATTCAGTTCCTGAATTTTATTATTATTATTTTTTGCATTCACTTTTATAAAATGACCCTTGAAAAATCTATGAATCCATGTGATCCCCCATCAGTTATGAGTTAAATATCATACTGGGCTGCTTAGACTTGGCAGGCACCCAATCTAGGAGAAGGAGAAAGATGAATGGCAAACTATTTGCGTATGAGTCAGGCAATTCTGTCCCAGAAGCTACTCATGCAAATAATGTACGTGAAAATTAAGCTATGGTACTATAATTGGAAGGCAATTCAAATAGTAGTAAATGGCAGGAAGAAGATCATTTTAATTTTTTTAATAGTTTTCAAAATTTGAACTATATTCACTTGACATTTATTGCACGTAATCAATGAATTTCGCAAATATATTAAATTAAATTACATAAATGTTAGAAAAATTAGAAGCGTTTTTTTTTTACTTTTAAACTATAATCAAGGTTAAATATGAACTATTTTTAAACCCATAGTTACGTTGTTTATATTTCTTCGCAAATTTAATTAATCAGTATAAGTAAATTTTCAGCAGTCAAGGATATAATAATTCATTACCCAAATAAAACTAAATTCCACATAAATAACACAACGACAAGGTGAGCTAAACAGCCATTATAGTCGCTCTGGAAATCCGTCTCATGACTAGGTTAAATATATAAAATTTATATCTGAATGCTGCTTGTTAACGCTTTATTGTTCAAAAACCTGTTAAAGTGGTGTCTAATTATAGAATTTTTTTTTCAACAATGAAGAAGACAATAGATAATTTAGAGTTTTCTTAGGGCAGATTAGAGGTGTAAATAATGTTACGTGTCATGGGGATAATATCAGTAATGTAAATATGATTTATATTTTAGCGGAACTTTTTCTGTAAGCGATGATGATGAAAAGGTTGACATGCTGCTGATGACAGTGATGGTTGTCGCGATATGTATAGAGAATTGTGGGGGAAAATACTTAGCGTTTTATCAATAATTACACCGTCGATGCATGCTTCCACAACAATGCAGAGTTTGTGTAACCCGTTTCGTTTTAACGTTAGACGTACAATTGTGCAAATGTTGCTATGGTGACCATTATTGACGAGGTGCAAAACCTTACAGCCGGAAGGAGAGACAAGAGACAGAATGAACAAGAATGAGGAAGTAGAAGAGAGACAAAAGAGAAGAACACGCCAAGTCGACATCAAGTGATGGGGTTGAGGAGAAATTGATGACATAAGGTATGGATTCGTTGACTGATATCCGAATTCAAACACAGGATAAAACGGATCGGTTTCATTCTTAGGCATTACAACAATGGCATCCATGCTTTTCTGATGGAATATTTTACTTTTTTATTGATTCCTTTGTCTATTTTATTTGAATTCATATCTTCGCTCTTCATTATCAATTCTTCTTAACGTCTCACCTAATTCTTTGAAGTATATTTATGTGTGCGATGTTTTAACAGCATTTTATTGATTTGAAATCGTCCTTAATAGCGGGAAAGCTTTATTAGCGCAGATGAATCTTTCGATCTATGGCAAACTGTGCTCTTCCGAAAAACATATTTATCTGACATCAAAGTAACTGGAATAAAGAGAATATAAATTGGACTATAATTTCTTCAAAATGCATATATATCTTTATACAACTTTTGCGGTGCAGGATATAAAATGAAGATGTTATATTTCTATTAAAATATTGATAATAAATAATCTCGAAAATGTGGAAACAAAGAATTTATTGTTATTATTAAGGCCACTTATTCATAATAATCATTTAAAATGCAATGCCATATTTGTATAATAGTAATGATGAAAATAGCCGTTTCCTTATAAGGAAATATACGTCATTTATTAACTGAACAGTTAGCATTACTGTCATATAAAACATATATTTTACTCTCAAAAGACATTTACAGTAAATAATATTCTCGTCACTACTCTTATCACTCGTTCTCGCATTGATGGAAATTTCCTTCCTAGCATTTTGTTTCAGATTGTGTGTAGGGACAATATCATTATTTTATTATTAGTCACAATTCTAGTAAGATTTATTACACCTTAAGTTGTTGCTGCTATTAAAATTCTTCAAGTGATATGGATTTGTTATTTGTAATGATTTTCGATGGGCGTCTCTGTAGCGCCAGTCGATAATTTCAGATGAAAAATTCTCTCAAGAACTACAAGCTAAACTAACGGGTACCATTTTTAATATGGAATTTGAGCAACGTTTGTATATGTCTGAAAGTCTAAGCATTTCTGAACTCGTTCCACGCTATGGATGCCGTACATAAGAGAGTGTACATAGATTTGACGAGGCTGTTTAAGAACATGACTTGAGTTCCTAAGTTTATTTGCATAGAGTATAAAACAGATAAAAACTAAGTCTCTGTCAGGACGATAGGAGTTGCTGATCCTGAAATAATGGATATTAAAGAAAACTAAGATAAACCTCCATTTTCTCAGAAACTTGAAACGATTCATGAACAATCCCAACTGTTCATCTCGAGGTCCTCGATAAAATTCGGAGACGGATATTCTAAATGACAGCTCTTGATCCAACATCTCGTTTACAATCAGTTTCTCACAGAGGTGCTCTCGCTTCTCACTGTCTTTTCTACAGATATTTTCATGGCAACTACTCGGAAGATCTACATTCACTGGCGCCCCAAATTGATGAATTTAAGCGTGCCACCGGGTAGGCATCTCGGTGCCACCATTTTAATGTCAAAACAAACAAATATAGCCGTATTTTCTACTCCAACAACTTCTCTCACTTCCCGACAGTGGAACTCCCTTCCTACTACTTGCTTCCCTGATAGCTATAATCTTCAAATATTTAAATGTAATGTCAATCATCATCTTTTGATGCCTTGATCCTGATCCCCGTCTTTCTTTATATCCTTTCCTTAAACATTCCTTTTTTACTCTTGCTTTCACTCATTGTCATCCCTTGCATTGCTTGGGGTGAAATGCAAGGATAAATCAATATTGTATTTAAGTCATTTAAGAGAGGTTATTATTTAATTCGATCTTTTAAAAACGGTAAATACTGTTATTATTTCACGATGGTATCAGCAAATTATCTTCAATGCAGCGTATTCTCTTTTGTCACTATTCTTTATTCTCTCTCTTTAAACTTATTCTTCCTATTTCCCTCCTCTTTCTGTCTCTCTATCTCACTCACTCATTCACTTATTATCTATCTACCTTGCTATCTGCGCGTGTATTTCTGCGTTTACATATACATATATTTAAAAATTTAATGGATTTACTTTTTAATCTGATATTTTTATTACTTCAAATGATATTATAGTAAATGCAGTCTGTTCCGAAAATCTTGTCATCCCCTACGTCTTTTCCAAATAGTAGGAATTCGTGTCAGCCATCTGAAATAGAAAATTATGCTATATAATAGTAAAAACACCTTCGAACCACCCTGTACATTGTATTTGAATTTAGTTCTTATTTATTTAATGAATAAAAATGGGAAGTCTAATTCAAATACGAATTATCCACTATAATAACGTTTCAAGTATACACGCATATCAACATGAAGCAATGAAACTCAGTTTAACGTTATGAATAATCAGTTATGTAATCTTCTTGCAGAGTCTTTATAGCAGCAAACGAACGTATCATGTAAAGGGATAACCACAATGTCTTATATTAAGTAGGGAAGATCTATCTATCTATCTATCTATCTATATATATATATATATATATATATATATATATATATATATTAAAATTTCACGTTAATTTTCTTTCAGTACTTTTAATGAAATAATTTTAAAAGCATATTTCTCAGTTACATATTGCAAGAAAGTTCAATGCATAGGTTAAAATATTAAATTGATGTAAAAATTATTAGTAATGCAGTGGTAACAATAATAAATTATCCCATAATTTTATGCGATGCAACTTAAGGAAGTAGACATGTTTAAGCGAAATAGACAACATTCTCAGTAACAATATGGAGACGAAAAAGAACAGGTTAACATAAGATAAGACAATATAATGTTAAGCACAGCATTGCATATAAAACAGTAAAAATTGAACAGGTTCACAAAATAGAAAGTGTTCACACTAGAAAAGTATAGAGCGATATAGTTATAACCTTTTGAATTTCAAGCCAGGTAGAAAAAAACTGAGGGTATGTTCAATAATGTCTATTTATTGGAAGAGATCAAGCAGGCATCTCAGGTATTTATGTATAAATTTGCGGAGGGGCGTATTTAGAATTTATTTCTTGAGATTGAAACCAAAAAATACTATATACATTTCTGGGTAAAATTATTCATCCCCATTCCATAATCACAAATAAAGCTGTAATTCCTCAAATTTTCATGAATCTTCATGTGCATTTTTTCACAAATGTGCGGCGAGGCCCACAACAAAATGTTTATTTAAATGTCAAACAAAAACACCGAAACAATATTTAATATAGTTCAAAAATATTTGGACCTCTTGCCTCAATAAAAATTTGTGTAAACTTTGGTTTATTGGCTTTTAATCATTTTTGATAATTCTTTAAATGATCACTACACAAACTAATAGATATTTCTTTCTAGTTACTCTAAATTTTAAGGAATTTTTTTCTTAATTTTTTCTCGAAATGTTCCTATAAATGTTTAATGCATTTAGGTCAGGATTTCGTGTGCGTTACGCCAATACATTAATTTTGCTCTCATCTACGTATTTTGCAAAAATTGGTGCCATGTGTTTCGTGTCATTTTCATGTTGGAACGTTCAGTGACGCTCCAAAAAAGCTTTCATACACGTTGCTCTATAGTATTTTTAAGAAGAGACAAATACTGCTTTTCATCCATGATACTCTTTTCTCCTGGTCCAGAAGCAGCAAAACATCTGCAAATTAGAAAGCTCCCAACATCGTGCTTAATTGTAGGGTGGTATCTTTTTTTTTATTGGCTTAATTCACATTCCTCCATACATAACGGGAGTTTATGCAACCAAATAATTCTAGTTTGGTTTTCTCTTACCATACAAGAGGGTTCCAATATTTACTCCCATGTTCTAGATAGCTTCTAGCGTAAGCTAACCAGTATTTTAGGCGTTTAGCCTTAAGCAAGTGAGTATTCCTTGGCCAACAAACTAGAAATGCTACTCGTTGAAAGCATCTCTGATGTATTTACATCATTTACTATGTATTTTGTTGTTAAGTGAGGATACTTCGAGACAATTCAAACAATTTTCGTTTCCGGTCTCTCAAAAATTAACAGTTTTGTGCCATTCCTTAAATTAATATCAACACCATGAGGCTAGTTGTACATTTAGATAATGCTAGGAACTGTCAACCCAGGAAAAGTTAAACGCTTAAATGGTGTTTCATATCTATCTTCTTGTTTATACGCCGTCTTCACTATGGTTGCAGAAGGAATGAGATACCACGCCACGTGGCACTGAAATGTCTTCTTGTTTAGCTTTTATAATATTATGGAATCAGATCAATAATATTTCATTTTCAAATAGTGTTTGTATTAAATTAAGGAATACAATCATTATAATGTCATAGAATAAATTTAATTCATAATTTCCACAAGGGGTTCGAATAATTTTGTACAGCACACATTTTTAGCAAAATCTGTAACTATGAATGCAATAGATGAAAACATCTAAAAATTTTATAAATTATTCAAAACTAAATATGGAATCAAATATATATGATATATTCAATAAATACTAGCGAATATTCGCATTTCCTTAAAAAATAAGCTAACATTCAGTAGGGGAGAATAATCCTGTGCAAATCACTCTGTGTGTATATATACATATGCTAATACCTAGTTATTTGATTTATCTATCTCTATACAGATTGGTTAGAACGTTTGAATCAAAGTAGGGTCGATTTTTAAAGATGATAACTGATGTTATCAGAATGGAGGGGGCGATCTTAGCGTGTGGTACCATTGGAAAGTGCCTGAAAAAAAATACCACTTGTTGACTCAAAACCTCTGAGTGAAATTAGGGCGACTGAACCCTAGGGAGCCGTTGATAGCTGTGCTAGCACGAAGTCACACGTCATCGTATCCCAGGGATTGAGAGTGCTGGCCTTGGAAAAGGGGTGATGATTACGTTAGATAGATACTTTTTCAGAAACTGTGACCATGACCCTGGTCACAGTTTTCTGGGAAAGAGCATGTTATCTAGCGTGATCAGAGTTGCAGTGTAAACCACATAGCAGGCGCCTGCAATAGTTATTGGCCAACCGCC
>CAHIKZ030000147.1:2167500-2177500 GCA_903632075.3 Acanthosepion pharaonis
CTAGAAATAGATTTTGAAGAAAAATATATTACTAGCAATAATTTTTTTTTCGGCATTATATAACCCTTTGAGGTGTTGATATGCCCAAAAACAAACCAAACCAAACAAACGGCGACAGTCTGTTTCATTCTTAAGCGCAATGATCAGACCATCATCTGTATGTATTTAAATCGTGAATATTCTAAATTGCATGAGAAATCGGAGAGCCAATTACGAATTCAAGTCCATTTCATTGCATTCATTTACGGAAAATAACCTTGGTAAGACATTAATTAATAACTTATACCTCCATCAATGTATTTAATAGCAGGACAGACTGTGTTCTAATGCTTTTTTAACAACTATTCTACTGCAGCAAACTAATGCGCGAAACAGTATGCTGGAAACCTTCTGGCTAGTCAGTTATGGTTCGAAAGAGATATGATCACCCAAGCGTGTATCACCGATGAATCTTAACTGACTGACGCATAGATATTTTTTCAAATTATTATTGCTTAATTTAATGGCAGAAAGTTTGAAAATATATATGCCAATTTCCGTATGCTAACATATTGGAATTCCATTAAGATTATAATTAATCATAGACATTGTAACTTCAGCGCTCAAGTTTTGAAAAGATAAACCGATGTAGCTGAAGATAATACTATGTGTTTTCTGATTTTATGAGTTCTGAAACATTAATCGTATTAAATATATATATATATATATATATATATATATATATATATATATATATATATATATATATATATATATGAAAATTTATCCGATTTAACCAGTAGAGAAGACAATATTTATGAATAAAAATGACAATAGGAAAAACTGGTAATTGCTGACGCGTTTTGTCCAATGTGGACTTTTATCAAAGCAAAATACGAAATTTCGTATTTTGCTTTGATAAAAATTACGAGTTTTCCTATTGCCATTTTATTCATATATATATATATATATATATATATATATATATATATATATATATATATATATATATATATATATATATGGTAATGGTAATAAATCCCTTGGTATATAAAGCAAGTGAATCCTAGCAATATAAAATATTCAAACTGAAAGCGCTGGATCTATTTTTTTTATAACGGAGCCAATAAATCTATACACCGGGGTTGAATAAGACTGACGAAGTTTTCGTCGGTTGAAATTGATCTATCCTCCATATGAGCGAATTTTGGATTTGTATATATATAATTCCGTTCGACATATATCATACTGTCACCAGATTACACTTTTATATATGCTTTTTGACAGGTTACATGACGCTAATCATTGTCTTAGATCTTACGACATTTTTTTTTTCTTGCGAACATTTTATTTATAACAGACAGTAATATCTTTCACACATTAACAATACAAGTAGCAATTCTTTTTTTTTTTTTCCCGTGGCCTATGATTTTTGACGTGATAAAGTATCTCAAAGACGAAGTGTTCTGAAACTTGTTTTTATTCCATCAACCGTGTCATTCACTGATTACGAAAATAATAGAGACATATGCAGTGCATGGAACGTGAAAGAATGAAACAACTAGATCAAAGTAAATTGGTCGCCAATAGTAAAAAGCAAGAAATGAGACGTAAGAATATTTATAAGAGAAAGCATGAAAAAGTAACACCGATGGACAATCAACGGGCCCAATGGCTTCAATAACACGGATGTATTTTTTTAAATTCATCTTAGCAACTAAATTAGGCCATACAATCCAGAATACAAAACATCTTATTTCTCTAATGCATTTTTTTGTATCTTATTTCGGGAAAAGTTTCATTTTTATTGCGCGCTTTGAGACTGTCATTACTTGTATGTCCTGATTAGCGTTTCATTTGCAGTTGTCGGTTTTTGACTTGTCAAACTATGCATATTTGACAGATAGCACTAAAAAATGACACTCCTGTTTACAGAATGCAAATTGTCGCATCTCTCTCACTCCATTCCATGAAAATATGTGTGTGCATACATATATATATATATGTGTGTGAGTGTGTGTGTGTGTGTGTGTGTGTGTGTATTTGTGAGTTTTTGTATGTGTACGTGTATGCTCCAATGAACGATGAATAAAAATAATGTATATGCATATTTTCTTCATTCACGTGGACTTTATCACACAAGACAATGTTCTTAGAGAAGGAATTATTTTGTACAGATGGTAGGAAATGTAAAGAAATCATTGGTTATAATTATACATTGAAATAGTTTCCATTTTGAAATTCAGTTACTCCCCATCGGTCTCATTGACAGAATATATATATATATATATATATATATATATATATATATATATATATATATTGTTGGGTAAAAGTATGTCAGCTCCTAAGATATATTATAAGAAACGATTTTATTTCGCCAGATAATCAACAACACTTAATTAAAATATATATTCATTGGAACAAACATCTATTAAACGAATTGCAACCACTTTAAAAATTAATTATGCTGGAAGAAAAATTTAAATTATGAATTAAAATATAAGATGTACCAAGTAAGTGAACTCTTATATTTCAATGGATTGATCGGAAACTATTCTGAGAGACGAACTGTAGTAATCCCTGGGAGGGGAAGACTTAAAATTGTACTCACAAGTAGAGGTCACTCCTAACATAAGGCTTTATAAATGCTCAGTGGAAAATTTCATGAAGCCCTTTTCTGACCTAAGATTTTTGGTAGAGAAACGGAAAGAAATGTGTATGCAGCCAATCAATGGAAATAAAAACAAAAATAATGATATTATTAATAATAATAGCATAACATATTCCACTCTCTCTCACTATATATATATATATATATATATATATATATATATATATATATATATATATATATATATATATATGTTTATATATTATTTTTAATAGATGCAATTTATTAAAGTAAATTCTCTGTTTATTAACAACAAATCTTCGACTATCTTTCTCGAACGATCTGATCTACTCACGAAACTTATCGTAACGTAAACATTGGCAAAATATGAGCATTTATTCCACCAATTTATATATTTTCTGTTTATACGTTATATTTAAAGATACAATTTGTTTTTATTTAAATAAAAGTATTAATTGCATTGTGCAAATTAAAAATAACTTATAAACAGAAAATAATTATAATTGTCCATTTCATAATATGTTATCAGTGTTTACGTTAAGGTATGTTTCATGAGCAGTTTTTATCCTTCAAGAATAATCGTCGAAGATTTGTTGTTTATAACAATAATTTGTACTTTGCTAATGTCTTTCTGAAGCTTAGTGGTATAGCTCGTCAGTGTGTGTGTGTGTGTATGTGTGTAGGTGTGTACAAACAGTGGAATCGTTAAAAGGTAGCATGCCATGAGCAAAAATGTACCAAACTTCATAAAAAACCTTTCATCGTCAAAATGATTATGGTATTATTAACAGGAAAGTCTAAAGGATATTTTCATTATGAAAATATATTTTGGAACATTTTAGAACGTTCCACGTTTGCTTTAAAATTGTTTTCTTTTTTGTTTGTGTCAGCGCTAAATATTACTATAGGAAATTTTAGTTTCTTTTTTGTGACGTAAAACATTGATTTGTCAATTATTGCAAAAATCAAATAATTTTTGTATATTAATTAAACTTGCAGGCCTTATTGACAATATCATGAATGTTTATTAGAAATGCTTAAAAAAAACTTGGTAATAATATATTTTTATATCTGTTACCTCCCACTTATTGAATTTAATGAAATTTAGAGAAATTAAATTATGTAGAGCTTATTATTTATATTAATTAAAAGTAGAATTCCTTGGAGAATTTAAATCCTCAATTTCTTTTTGTGAATTAATTACCGAAAAATCTGTATGTGTATTGCTCTTTTATATCAGTGGCAGTACTTAAAAATAGTAGCAGCAGTAGCGTAAATAAAGCTTGTATCAGAAGCCGCTCTCGAGTATAAAAACACTTGAGGCCTAAAGTAATTCTTCTCTTCTGTGTTTTCCTCTTTCGAACTGCTGACATAGACTTGCCGCGCTGAAGCTAAATCGGTTGTGAACGCTTCTACACTGAAACATACCGGCACAATAATTTCCACTCGAACATATTCATGAACATTTCGTCGTGCATGCAAATTAATTCTGACAAAGAAATTTTTGTTTTAAACTTTACTTTTGTTAACTTTCTTTTAATCAATGTTATGTTGCATTGTAAATCAATTAGTCAGTTATTTTGTTTACATATACTTTTCACTAACATTATTTCATGTACCATAAAATGTTCCACTAAGAAAATTTACACATTTAATTATTAAAGAAGCTAATCACTAAACATGCATTACATATATTATGAGTTCTCTTGTCTTAAGAAATAAATCGATGAGTAATCAATTTTCAAGAAATTAGTTTTTTTTTAATTTTAATTATAATAATTTATAATGCGTTTACTATTTAAAAGTGTATCTTACTGTGTAGATGGTTTGTTATAATTGTATTAAATAAAAGTATATTTACCTACTAATCATAAATGGCAAAAGTTATTACTATTCTTCGATTTTAATATTTTTAAAAGAACATTGAAATATATGTGTATGTAAAGGTGGCGGCATTTTAAATACTGATGACTATACATGACATACATTAGAAAATAAGTGCGATAACTATAGAAAATATAGAGCCAAAAATTCAATAAAACATTTGATTACGAATTATATTGTCCTAATCTTTTAAGATTACTGGGTATTTAAAATTGGAAGAAAAAAAAGTCCTTATGTTGTATTTCAAAAGCAAATCTTACAGATATATCCATCCCAGTAAAAGATTAATCTGTCAATCAAGCTTTCAACCTGTCAATCCCTTAAATATACAGCTACCGCTGTGTTAAATATTATTATTTTGCGATATTTTAAACGTAATGTAAATAATATTTGTTTCAAATCAAATTAATTCAACTAGTAATCACTTAATATTTCTGAAATAAAGTTCTAAAAAAGATGGTTTTATTTTTGAAAAAACTTTTTAAATAAGGAATATAAATATTATTGTGATAAAAAAATATGACTAATAATGGCGCTAAATTCAAATATCTTAGCAATTTCAAAACGAAAACTTTTTCCAGTCAATTTAAAATAGTTTTGAAATATAGCACAGTATCTTGTTGTTTGGAAATATTTATATATTAGCTTATAATATTTAATATGTTAGCATGAAATTACACCTAAAATAAAATCTTCAAGAAACATATTTCATTTCAAAAATCATGTAAAACCTTAAAATCACGTTTTCTTCCGTAGGCTCTTTACCAATATATGCCCGGATATTATCAAGGTAACATACTACAATATATAATCGAAACTTCGTTTTCATCAAATTATTAGCTTGTGACAAATTTAATTTAAATTTCTTCCCAGATATATTTAACTATTCAGTCAGTCAAGTGTCATACGAGATACACATTTCTGCGATAATGTCCCTTTCAATGCATGACTGAGAAGGCAGATGAATTTCTCCTAATGGGTTGCTATATCTTTCTGCGATAGACAGGTTATCAACTAAGGCTATATAACCCCAATCTATCCTACTATTCAATCCGTAGCTAGAGGGAGACCTTTCCCAAGGTTATTTTAAGGGAATGTAATGAACTGGATTTAGAACTAGATTCTCCAAATTCTCAGATATTAACCATTGCACCTCAGTGATTCGTAATCATTTAAGAGTGATATATTTATAAGTAAATATTATTATATATTTTTGTTAGGAATAATAATTAAATGAAGTCGACCGTTAGCTGATCATTATGTTACCAGATGATATTGTTCAAATAATATTTCGTTCTTACAACAGGTCCCTGTTTTAAATTTAAATTGAGTATTACAGGATAAGAATCATCTTTTATGTATAGTCTCTCTTCAGAGCAACATATTCTTCGTTGTATTCTAAAGCAATGAGTGTTTGCTTGACAAGTCCTTAGTTTGTCATCGTTAAAGATCTTTAAAAAAAAATAGAAAATCGTTAAATAGGTGACTAACTGTTTTCCTCTGCCCATTACTTTTCTAATATGATCCCAGGAGGGACACATTTCCCAAGTCATCGTTCTTTATTAAATGTCTCAGAAATTGAAAGGTTTCTTTCTCATTCTAAAAGTATGATTTTGTTCCCATTTTCCTAAAAAATTTCCTCGTTCCTCACATACCAACATTGGTATTCTTCTTTGTTGTCTCAAGTCTCTATATCTGCGATGAAATTAAGAAAGTAAGTACGTTATTATAATAGATAATGAAATAGACATAATCACTATAATTTTTTTTTATAATTATAATTTTATCAAATAGTCTGGCACAAGGACACTAATAGGCAGCTACAAATGAAGATAAAAAAGACCAAATATGTCAGGGATTAGTTTTCAGGGGAAATGGAAATTTTTACTGTTGTCTTCCTTAAAAACATATATTCATTTACCTATATTCTATTAACTTAATTAGTTTTATGTTGATGGTGTATTTTTTAAAACAAAGTCCCAAGTCATATTCTTAAATAGCCTCACAATCTGGATGCCAAACACGCTCAGAAATATCTAAATATCTATACAAACGATTTCTCGGATCAATGATTGCAAAATCCTGTAAGATTTAACGAGGATATTCCTTCACAGAACCTTGTAGACTGGAGCAATAAATTCAAAAATAGTACTAAACCAAATAGCAGAAAACACTACAAATGAGAAATTTTAACAGTAGCAACGCCCAAAATAAAGAGCATATGTGAAGCAAAGCGAAAATAATGACATAATCAAGATGTTGATATTCGACACAATCAAAAGTTTCGGAAGAAATCCCGTAATAATCGAAAGGTCGATAAGAAATAAAGCGTTTGTGAAACATATCTCCTGAAGAAAATATATTTCAGGCAATGTGTGTTGTATCTTGGCGAGACGATTTATATATAATGGTCAATGGTGTATTAACGGTACGAGTTCTGTTGTATTATCCTAGCGATTATTAGGAAGCCGTTAAGTGTTATGTCACAAATTATTCAATTGGCATCTAAGTAGCTTAATTGCAGATCAGAATACGAACTTTCTAATCGTTTTTTATTATTGATTTCTTAATAATATTTTGTTGAATTTTATTATTATTACATTTAGTGGTTTTGGAATTTTCAGATTTCAAGCATGAAACCAAATGTTACCTCTTGGTGTTGAGCTCAGTTTCCACTTATGTACAGAAAGAGACACCCCCCTATATATGACCCAGGAAGGCCGGTCATTTCATGGTTCAACTGCCACACGACAAAAAATTCCAAATACGTAGATCATTACATACAACCGCTAGCTAAGGAAGTAAAATCCTACATCAGAGTCACAACAGATCTACTAAACAAAATTAATCACATACAAACAGTTCCAGAGATTGCTATTTTAGTGACTGTGGACGTAAGGTAACTCTATTCAAATATTAAACACATCGAAGGTCTAACCGCTCTTCAGGAAGCACTTACTAAAATAAGAAAACAAGATCCTCCCCACTCAGAAGTTGTCATAAAACTCATGGAGCATATCCTTACATTGAATACTTTCAACTTCAATGGAGCACACTACATTCAAATAAGAGGTTGTGACATGGGCACCATTGCAGTTCCATCATATGCTACAATATTCATAGGAAAATTTGAGGAGACCCATATCTATCCCCTCATTCGTAGCGAATCCGTATTCTATACAAGATATATCGATGATACATTCTTTGTATACACGGGTAGTGATGACAAACTTACCCAATTCCTTATGACCCTAAACACAGCGCACGACTCAATTAAGTTTGACTATGAAAAATCCGCAACATCAGTAACATTTTTAGACACCCGCATTTGCATAGATGAAAACAGAAGATTACAAACGACACTACACACTAAAATCACCGACACCCACAACTATCTACACTATAATTCTTCCCACCCTAAACAACTCAAAGAGAAACTTCCCTATTCACAAGCACTTAGACTCAGAAGGATATGTTCCAACAATGAAGAATTAAATAAACACATTGAAAATCTGGAGCATCAATTCACAACACGTGGCTATAAACAACACCTAATCAGGGAACAAATAAATAAAGCAATTTCCACACCTACAGAAAACACCCTAATTTATAAGATTAAAAATAAATCTAGCCGCATTCCTCTAGTAAACACTTTCAACCCCACTCTGCCTCCACTATCAAAAATAATCAAACGTCGCTGGGAAATACTACATCTCAAACCAGACCTAAAAACATTGTTTAAGGAACCCGGCCTTCTAGCATATCGTAGATCTAATAACCTATAGAAATCATAGGTAGTAACCACATTTCAGGGGACAAGGTAATCCGTAATAAACTAAGAACAAAACAACAGGATTTTCCCAACCATGTAACAACAAAAGTAGTTTATGTTGCCACCATATTAAACACACGAATACATTCACTAGCTCAGTCCCTAAATCTACTTTCAAAATCTACCACGATTCTAACTGTAGAAGTCATAACATAATTTACCTCCTAGAATGCACACTATGCCAGAAACTGAATGGTCCTTCCACTACAGAATTAATAATTATCGCAATCGAATTAAGTCGACTCCACATGAAACATTATTACGTGTAGAACAACATTTCCGCCGAGAAAAACACGATTTCAAAACCCATGCCAAATTCACTATAATTGAGAGAATTAAAAAGTTCAGAGCAGATAACATTAGAAAGATTTTAGAGTTCCATGAAAATAAGTGGATACAACGTCTAAAAACACACTGTCCAGCCGAGCTAAGTCATAAATTTAACAATATAGATAGTACTAATATATAACACTACAAATCAAAACCTACCCAAATTTCTCACCCACACAAGACAAACATGGTTACGAAAGTGTTGAGGCCTCACACTTATACACACACCGACACGAATATACACACTTACACACATCATACTCACTCACTCCCTAATTAGCCAAATGATAACACACACCCACAGCAATATACGCTTACATATATACTCTCTCCCTCCGTAAGAACCAAAAACACACACACACACACACACACACACACACGCACACACACACACACACACACACACACACTTAACAAAGACACATCCCCTCTCCAGGACCAATAAAACTGTCAAATTGACCAAGGGAAATCATAGCAGTATAGATCCTTCCAGCTCTTATCTCAAATACCAACTTAAAAGAGACTGTTTGATCAACACAAGGAATGTTAAAAATGCATGTTAAAAAGATTTTAAAAAAACAAATGAAAATTACAGACAAAAGTTCATTTTCTCCTTCAAGACATTAATTTCTGTAGTTTACTGCTACCAGCAAGAAGAAATATTTCTTCTGATGATGATGGTCATTTTGTCCGAAACCAGTCGAGGAATCTAAATGAAATAATAATAAAATAAACGAAAGAATATTAATCTACAACCCAGTGTGTCTGAAGATTTTAATTTTTTTTATTGTTATATATATATATATATATATATACAGAGAGAGAGAGAGAGAGAGTTAACCACTTATTTATGCTGAAGTGACTACAAAGTTAGAAAAAAATCACAGATTTAAAAAATTTGTCCTGTTAATTAATTTTAATATTTTTAATTCCAACACTCACATGTGTGTGTGCGTGTGTGTTTGTGTGTGTGTGTGTGTGTGTGTCTGTGTCGATGTGATCTGACGGCAGAGTACAAAAAGTTCAGGAAATAAATATATTATGATATACAGTTTATTTACGTATATGGGATTTTTGTATATATAATTTTATACGGTAAAAATTAAGATCGGATGAAGCAGCATGTCCAGTTTCAGAAGCAATGATTCAATAGTTGATGATACAGAAAGTACGTTGACTTTTCCCAGGAAAGAGAAACGGGGTCATATTTAAGACGATTCAAAACTTAATCAACTTCTACATACATTTGCTTTAGGAAGTACATAAGCACGTACAGACAATGTTTGGGGAATATTCTACAGTCGTGTATTCACACGCTAATATTACAGAAAATGTTTCCC
>CAHIKZ030000147.1:2182500-2187500 GCA_903632075.3 Acanthosepion pharaonis
ATACATTTTGTAATGTCCTGATATTATTTAATTTACTTAGTACAAGGCTCAAAATATATATATATATATATATATATATATATATATATATATATATATATTACATTCAAACATTTAAGATACCACTACAAAAATGCATATTTGTTTCAATACTCAATTCAGACATCTCATCAGGTGGTGATCAAAGATTATTATAAACGTTTTTTTTAAATGCTAGGTATGAAACATCACTTCTTTTTATATTTTTGTTAAATTAGAAAGCCATATGGAAAATTTCCATAAAAGGAAAATTAATTCACAGGTTAAAACAGAAAAAGAAGAGAACAAGAAATCAATAAATGGTAAAGAAAGAAGATAGAGAAATAGAAAAAGCTAAGAAAAGAAAAAACATAAGAAATCTTCCCTCCTCCAAAGAAAAAGTACAGAAAAGGAAAGAAAAAGTGAAGGAATATATCAAAAATTACAATTGCAAAGGAAAAAAAAAGAAAGAAGAAGAGATACCCGAAGTTGTTGTTGATATTTTAGCCAATGAAAAAAAAATGGTAACATTGAGAGGGATGCAATAGGGAAATATTCCAATATTTATCCGGAAATGAAGTAACTAGATATAATTCTTTTGCTCCAAAGATACACTGTAGCGGTTCATTAAACATATAGCGTTTTGAAAAAACCTACATAATTTAAACAAAATTAAATATAATATGTAAATAATAGACACTTTAAAAAGTAAAAAAAAAATAGACATACAAAATAACTAATTCACCTTATAAACCATTTTATTACGAATAAATAAAGAATAAATACAACTTCTGAATATTTCTATGAATTAGATAAATTGAAATGCTATTACTAAAACTTTTTACCAATAATATATCAGTATAAATCTATCTACGGCAAACATAATTAAGAGTAATTATAAGTATAAACCTGTCAATCACATTAATTCAAAATTAACTACTAAGGATAGCGTTAAAATGTTTATTTCGAAGGTAATATAATATAAGATAATTGATTAATAAGTTATAAAGTTTTAATGTTTAGCAAGATTGTCAAGTTAAATCCATAATGTGCCTAAAATTAAGGGTAATTTCAAATCTTTGATTTAGAAATTACTCGCTATTCAAAAGTTTAATTATCTGTCTTTTATACTATAGACATAAAAAATAGGATTTATATAAAGATCTACATGTTCTGGCTGGTTTGAGGTTTTTCCATTTTATTTTATGTGTTTTGTTTTCACCTTTCCGTTTCCAATATATATTTAGAATGTGAAGTCATATTGCGATTATTAGCATTAGTAAAAGGTGAGAGATGGTGATGCCAAAGTATTTTGAAAGAATGTTTGGTACTTCCAATATAAATCTTAACAATCCTGAGATTTTCAATTGATGGAATAAAATACATATACAAGGGATTCAGTTCAGCACTTGTTAGATAATATTCCCAAAATTACATAGGTTGGTTTAACACGACCAATTAGAATTAGTACCAGTATAACAGTTATTATCGTTATATTATTTCAGTATTTTATTTTGTGTGGTTTAATTGGTTGTGTGATTAAATCACACAACAATAAAATGTCTGAAAAATGGTTAGATTCATAAAAAGGTCTCAATACAATGTCAAACAATTTAAGTCATAAAAATTTAGCAAACTTACTTTCTTGTTACCGTTGTTTTTACCAAAGTAATATCGTCAGGTAGCAGTTTTTGCAATTTGTGGAAGCCACGGTAGCAGGAATGTCTGTTCTCTACATATCATATCATATATATATATATATATATATATATATATATATATATATATATATATATATATATATAGTTCATTTTAATATTACTGGTTATGATGTCGATTGAAATTGTCAAATCCTTCTAATAAAATATATGTTATTCACGTTCAGTAGCTGTTATCGATCTTTCTACTATGGATGAGTGTTTGGTTCCTGACATTTTATTTGAAGTAGACTGGAATGTCAACATTTTTATGCCATTAGTTTTTGTTTGAGTGATATGTGTTATATACTTTAGTTGTTGCTGTTTTAGAAATGTCTCAGTTGGTGTAGTTTCTGTTTTCTCGTAGCGGTAATTGTGATTGTTTAGCAGAAATCCGCAAGGTTCGCAATAATCTGGTCTTCGACAAGGTCAAGGATATACACGCTCAAAGCCGTTTAAAACAATGATGTAAGAACGCTGTTTTATACAGCTGAATTTTTGGATATTTCTCAAAGAATTTTGCCACATGCATTACATCCAAATGAAATTCTCAAGACGGTGTTTAGTACATGGCTCATGTTTTCATGTTATGTCTTATTATTGTAGCAATTTGCGGTTTTGGACGCAACTTTATCTAGCGGAACATATTTTATGTTCAGTTATCTTTCTCCTATATTTTATTTGTTATAACGGATAAACTGAGGTGCTGTAATTCCGATGGATAATATGCATTTTTTTTTAAATAAGAAGCAAAATTAGAGGTGCGTATAATACAGCTACAAAAAATCTTTAAGAAATTGCAATTTAATACGTCGATTTCAGTTGCGAAATGACTAATCACCATGAATATACGACAGTTTGACACTAACATTCGGCGATTGCGAACCCATAACGATGTCAAATACAATCGTATGTACCTAACAATACTTACAAATGTAAGATAAAATAAGAATTATCATAAAACTAAATCAGAATAATATTATTCTATGTTTAAAAACATTTTAAAAATAAGAGTAGGAAACAATGGCATAAAATGAAATTGGGAAGGTACAATTTATAGGGTTTGATTACCAAACAAGAGATGCTTATTATGCGTGATTAAAATCATTTTCCCATATTTTCATCAACATTTTAGGGGTGCGTATTATGGATGAAGACGTATTATACATGGAGAATTACTGTATTTGCAGTCTTTATTATTAACTTAAACAACATTCTGAATTTGTATGATCAGTTCAGGGTTGGTGCCATAACTACTTTCATTACAGTTGCAGTTAATAGTTTCAGTTTTGGAAAGGTTTACATTGAATCCTATTTCTAAGAACACTTTGAACAGGATGCTGGGGCTCAGACACTGGGTGGAAGAGAAAGTATTTACTCCTGCATAATTATTTACTAAGTTTAATGTGAATTTCCAGCCATAATCCTGTATAGCTTGTATGAAGAAATATGTTGAATTATGTGACAATATTGGGCAGCTGTGGAGGTAGCGATTTCATTGATATGACAACATTATTGGATGCATATTTATTCGTAAATACAATCCCGTTGCATATCATACATGCATCAATGATAAATCGGGAATCTGGAAATATATGCTTGTCTACTGATAAAGTTCACATTAAATGGCACTTCAGATCAATGTAAATCTAATGTAGGTTGAATATATTCTATTGCAAATATTTATATGCGAGGAGAAATGACTTAAAGAATACGAATGCAAATATGGAAATGATGACGGGATAAACAGACACAGATATTTTTTTTCTTTGCTGGTACATATACACCTTGAAGATATGTCACTGTTCACTTACTTTCCATTTGATTATAGTTCCAATTTATATTGACAATCTTGTGGTATACATGTAATGGAAATAAAAGATTGAGAAAGCTCAGTACGCTAGATGTTGGAAGGATAAAAATATAAGAAAGGAACAAGGAAAGAAAATAAAATATATGAGATGTTAAAAAAGGAAATTTGTCTTGTAAAAAATGGGGATTTTAATGAAGACATAAATAAATTGGATTCAGTTTCTTTCTTCCCGTGTAAC
The DNA here is from genome assembly GCA_903632075.3 of Acanthosepion pharaonis. Taxonomy (NCBI): domain Eukaryota; kingdom Metazoa; phylum Mollusca; class Cephalopoda; order Sepiida; family Sepiidae; genus Acanthosepion; species Acanthosepion pharaonis. The sequence continues at coordinate 2,186,267 of CAHIKZ030000147.1, forward strand.
ACATTTTTTCTATTTTTCTTTTCTAGCTTATTTCTTTGTCCGACTCACGAAACCTGATTGAAGTCAATGCTGCGTATAATATTTTCTCATTTCTTTATATTTTAATTTATGACGGTTATTTGTATTCGGTTTTATTTATTGTCAGGGATTAAGAAAAGCGGCGAATGCCTATCATTAGTTTTCTCTGGGGTATTTCTTCTCGTTTCTCATATCACAAACAAAATTGAATGGGAAATCAGAAAATACAGTGGAATAGTTTAAATTTTGATCTCTTTCGTTCGACATTTGATATATATATATATATATATATATATATATATATATATATATATATATATATATATATATATATATATATGATGGATTCTCCCACCTTATTCTATTCTCGTCCAATGTAAGAGGGTCAAACAGCTCAGTTCTTAGGAACCGACAGTCCAGACAACAGCACATATTATTTGATTATATTTTTGAAGGTTTTATTCAGAATCTGTAATTTAGTTTTGTTCAGAATCAAGAATCTTTTAGAAGGGCCAAATACAGCACTACATACCACAGCGATGCCAAATGACACTCTGCAGTTTTTTTTTTTTTAAATCAGAGTTGTCGTTATCCTAAATTAGTTGCCATCAAAGGCTATAAAACCTAGTCTGCCCTATTATGTCCATAGCTGGAGGAAAAAGAGGATGTACATCTTTCCCTCGGTTATTTGCACGTAAGATAATATAATGGATTCGACTGGAATTCGAACGCCGTTACGATTCTTCAATCAGAGCTGCTATCCACTATCCAACGTGTCTCGTTTAATATCTGGGGATGTAGTGAGAAAAGAGAGAGATTAAGGAATATATATGGTGAAAGTTTGAGCGTTCAGCGCAGATTTCAAATCCATTTGCATCAAAGCCTGTCACTGCCAGTCACCATATAATGTTGATTATGTCCACACACACGCATATATATATATATATATATATATATATATATATATATATATATATATATATATATATATATATATATATATATATATCTGTGGGTGGGAGTGTGTATAAATAAGCATCCACGAATCAAAGTATGTTAAAATACTAGGGTCCAATACGAAAATTTGTGGACGTGAGGCTAATCAAAGCAAGATAAATATTTGATATCAAATGTATAATTATAAAATCATTGCATGGATCTATATATATATATATATATATATATATATATATATATATATATATATATAATATTT
>CAHIKZ030000147.1:2192500-2207500 GCA_903632075.3 Acanthosepion pharaonis
AGTATAGGCTATCATGATAAATGTACCCATATATGTTTTGCTGATTACATAATATCAAATGTTATATTCCAGTCTATATTTCAAAAATAAATATTGATCACATTCTCAGAACGCATATTTATTCATACCATTACTATACCATCAGAATTTTAGGTTAAAATAATTGATTCCTCAGAAACATTTTCAATAGCATATTTGATGCTATGCGATTTTTTTATGCTAATGTAATATATATATATATATATATATATATATATATATATATATGAGGTTGTATGGAAAATGAAAAAAAAATACTATTTAAAAACTACAATACATACCACCGCATATATAATTCTATCACTAAACACTCATAAACAGTATATATATATATATATATATATATATATATATATATATATATATATATATATATATATATATATATATATATATATATATATATATATATATATATATATGTATGTATATATATATATATATATATATATATATATATATATATATATATATATATATAGATACACCTAGTGAGCCAGACAAACCTACCTAGGTTTCACCTAAACGATCGTCAGGGAAAGCTTTCCCTGACGATCCGTTTAAATGAAACCTAGGTAGGTTTGTCTGGCTCACTAGTGTATCTAGGTCTGCTCTACGATTGTATTGAGCTCTTTTTGTTTAGTTAGTTGTTACTCGTATCAGGTTTTTTTCTTTGGGCTTCAGACCTGCATCTGTGCGATTTTTGTCGGCAGAAGTTCATGTTTGTAGCTCTTTCTTTTTAAAATTTTTTCCCTCGAAATTGATTTGATTAACAAATCAAAAAAATTCGAGGGTTTTTCAAAACGAGTCTAGTTATTTTATATTTATATTATATATATATATATATATATATATATATATATATATATATATATATATATATATATATTCTTTGATTCATATTGTTTTTGGATTTATAAATATAAATACCACATTAACTAATCAGATATACGCCTGAAGATAACTGTGTTGCCAATGCAAAGAAAATAAATATATAAATGTTTGAATGACTCATGAATATTACATAATGTCAGGGATAGCATATAAGAATATAAAATAATAATTTCCTTCGGTATGTGAGATGTTTCGTAAATATGCATGATTTTATCTCATGCTTTTTTTGATATGTTATTTACAAACGGAAGTAATTTCGCTGAGTTTGTTTTATATAACAGAATATAATAAAACCTAAAACTTTTCACATTAGTTATTATAAATAATTTTAAAAAGATTCCATGAAACCCACGCTATTTTTCTTATATAAATTTAAGTGTATTTTTAAAGATGACTAACAGGGTTTGTTTAATATCAATTTTCATGTTAAAACGTGAAAGCCTATAATGTAACTTATAGTGTATATTTAAAATTCAAGAAGATGAATCACATCTATTTCAGAAGGTTCTTTCAGAAGCCTTTCAAAGCAAGCTACAATAACAGAAAAGAGCGCAATTCCTCTAACGCATTCATTGTAAATAATCGAATAGAAACCATGGTGACGAACAAAACGTGTGCATCGAAGAGAATAAGGCAGGTGAATGTCCATGTAAACTATGCAAGGTTAGCCTGATAACATCGAAAAGAGATTTCCTTCGTTATTGGCAGATAGGAAACAGATGAATATTTCTCTTGTGAAGAATAATAGATGCATAACGCTTCATTCCTTATCTATGAAAACAGGTCTTTTCCCGAAGCAATTTTACTTGAAAGTGAATACAAATATTAACAATTATATTATGACGACTCAATCTGTTGAAATAGTTAAATATAAGAAAGCAAATATGGAAGGAAACATGAATCTAAGAATATTTTCACTACAGGTAGGATACTCAATCTTTATGTTTGTTCTGGAAATACTTATTCCATTATTGATGCTTTTACCAATTTTCAACCCGATTTTACACTGATTTACTCAGACCGATGTTCTCATCTATATAACATAGTTTGTATAGTCACAGTGATTAGATATCAAGATATTCTTCAATGTTTGCCATATTCTACACCCGATGGGGGATTTACAACTGTAAATGGCTACATTATTATCATTTTCCTCCATTAAAGATCATATCTTCAGTATCTGTCTATATTTCTGAGATGATGTATTATATACATTCTTTACATTGTTCGGATTATTATCCTCGTCTTTGTTGTCATGTTTATCACAGCGGTTCGGCCATTGTACGCTCTGGCCTTATTCAGGTGGTTGGAGTGTCGAACTTAACCCATGATTTCGCTCGCTGGTGTAGACTATACTAGTTCCACGTACCAAGTCTAATGGATGTCTGTTATCAGTTATCTCCTGTTAATTCCCATCTCCAAGTTCGCTACCGGACACATCCACAGTGGATAAAGGCGATAGTTAGACAGTGACAGGACCCAAAGTGTGTGACTTCAATACATTGTTAAGGCGGTGGAGAATTTGGAGAGATAACGGTTAACTGGCATCTATTAGACATAGCACGTGGAACTAGAACAGTCTAGCCCAGCGAGCGAAATAAAGTGCTCAGTTCGACATTCTAACCACCTGAAGAAGGCCGGAGCGTACAACGGCCGAGACCTTGTGATAATTATGTCACCAAAATGATGATGATGATAGTCCGAACAATGTAAATTGAGATCATATCTTGTATCATCCTAATTCATTTGGCTTTTTATATCATATATTTATGTCTCTTCCATTGAAAATTAAACTTTCTGATTAATAGAGAAAAAATGCGAACTGCAGTTCTAGTAAATCTGCATATAATGATAAGGATTCCTTGGTGTATAATATTCATCGTCTTACACTGATATGCCGAAGGTGATACACCCATGTGTGAATGGTCCAGAATCAGAGAGGTACACGGCCTCTTGTCGTGTCTCAGAGTTTTCTAGGTTTGAGGGCAAGATTGTCTTCACGTGCCCGTTGTCTTTCCTTGCCTTTCAACAGAGGAAATAGTGAACTCACTGAAGAACTGATTTTTTCGCTTGTGTGCAATACAAGGAACTAGGATTTTGTTTTGTTTTTTTTGTTTTTTGTACAGTGGGGGGATCTTGGACTTTTGCCTTACCAGTATATTTTTGGTTAGGATTTCAAGGACGTGACACGAGACATATAGATCTGTATAAAATGTTAATTCACAATCCTCATACGAAGATTACCAGCCTTATATTTTGTTAATATTTTTTAAGTTAATACGCAATTGTTGCGATATAAAAAATATATATTGACATAGATTTCAGAATGAAAATCTTCAACAGTTAATGATTATTGTTGCATGATTTAATTTAATTAATAGTCATTTATAAATATTCGGTGTTTATTTTTTTTAACATTTGCATAATGACATATTCCATTCATTTGCAAGATGTCTGAACTTCCCTGACATAATTTTCCTTTCTACAATATCGTCATGTGTCATAATGAAATGTTTTGTAAATTACGATAAACAAGGCATTATATAATCAAAATGAAAATTTGAAAATAAAGAAAGAAGACCTTGAAAATACATAGTACGTTTATTTTATGCTCTCATCTGTTCATGTAGCAACGCATAGAATTCGATCATTACCATTACGAAGACAATATTTCTGGATAGAACATTGCTATTTTAGAGGCGTATTGACTTTCCAAATGATTACTATTTTTATTACATCTCTGAGCCAAAGATTAAGCTAAGTTCGTGAGTTGACACAGATCCACGTGTTTGACATTACTGTTTGACTGACAGCAGTTTTAGTCTCGGAGGATTAGCTATAATTTCTCGAAATTGCACCAGGTTTTCAAGGTTTTTGCATGCAACAGCATAATATATTATATTTAAAAATCGTTTCTAATTCTTGCGGAATTTTAAAAAAATAATTTTTACCCTAAGCATTTTAATTAATATAGGTTTTCTGGGTTTCCGAAATTATATTTCAGTATTTTTTGTTTATTTATTCCAACGGTATTAATAATAAACAAAATATAATCCATATTCACTTATTCATAAAAGTGTTTACATTTTTACATTCCCATTAAATATGGTATAAAGACACAGCTATATAATTTCACTAACATAAATGTTACAGATTCATCTTTTGCTATCGCCAAAGCCCTCAGCACATGTCAAAATTGTTCTGGTCTTCTTATTTGCCTCCCAGATAAAAAGGTTTCTATTCACAGCAGATTGCGTTTACTTTTCGATCGTTGTTTCTAGGACAATAGGGCCACCTTCCCCTATTGCCAGACCGCTGCTGCCTCAATGTTGCTGGCGTGATTTGGGCAGCTGTGTTGCGTGCAACAACTATTCCCACATCTTCAATGACTTTGACAACTGGAAGATAGATACCATTTGGATAGCTTGATTTACGGCGAATCTTTGTCATTTCCTTGCTTAACTCCAGTAGAAATTGATATCTGTGACTTTTCGGAAAATGGATAAGACGTCACTAATCAGAACAAGCCTATTAAATCTAAACTACCGATAACAAATTAACTGCCCAGTACAAGAAAATGTTCTTGTCATAAACTGGTTAGCACTATCGGTCACACTACTACATCCTGGAGTAGATACTTTACATGTCACTTATTTGTTAAAGTTGCCATAAAAAAGGTATTTAGTCAAACACAATCTACAAGAAACCATGCTGAAAATTCTGGTTGATAACACGGTCATCTTTTATAAAATCTCTAACCGAAAACATCAAGTTGTCAGAGAAGCAGTATATATAAAACATATGGCACCCAGTATAATCTCACTTCATTTAACCATGGGAATAAGATGCTAAATGTGTTTGTTTTTTTTTTTTAATAAAAGGATGTCAACACGAATTCCAGCCACTTTCACTTCGTAGTGCTTGGAACAAACGCTAATACTATTGGCAAAACATTAGTAACAACTAACATCAAACCACTTAAATTTGTCTAAAGAAATGACCGAAATACACCACGGACAACTTTGACACTCTCTTACCCTCACCAAACAGAAAATGTCCGAATACTAAAACAAGTCAGTAAAATATGAATTACACACACACACAGAGAGTCGCACACGAAAACACAGACATATATGTGCGTGTGTGTGCGTGAGTGTGCGTGTGTGTGTGAGAGAGAGAATGAGAGAGCGAGAGAGTAATTGGGCATCAAACAGTGCATAACCTAGCAGAGGTTCATTAGTTGAAACTCTGTTTGTGATGTTTATTCTTTAATGATGTGAGATAATGTTTAATTTATATTAAAAGAGTTTATACTGGAAGGTAAATATTCACCCTGTAATATTCCCATACACACGTGCTTAAATAATCACATAAAATATACTTTCACAGACCCATGTGGATATATAAATCATAAATGGCAAAAGCAATGTTATACTTCCTTCACTACATTCAGGGGACACTACAATAGTCACCTGATACGTACGTATAAAACATCGTCGAATACATATCTGTCTCTCCAGTTCGAACCTCGTCAGGAATACACGTCAAGACGTTTGTTATGCAAAATGTATTTGTGAGATTTTCTGGCTCTTTAGAAAATTAAATCAGAATTAAATGATTGAATAGTTTGCGTTACTGGCCATTTAAATTCATAAAATCGATCTTAATTAAAACAGAAATTAAAATTCATACAAATTAAAATTTATAAAACTTTAAACCGTTTTTTTTTTTTGGAAAATAACTTTCTAATGTCGCCTTACTCATTTTCATTTCTAGTACCGATAAAGACTTCCGCTGTAATAATTTGCTTACAGTACTGGGATAAATATGTTTATTGTGTCATTATTTGCTATTCAAGTTATTAACACTATTCATTTTGATTATTGGTATTGTTGAAAGTTTTCAAGTTTTGTGGCTTATATTTTTTGGTGAATCTCGTTTGAGATTCTGTAAGGCCAGACCGAGAAATTCTATGAAGTATGATCTCTAAGGCCGACAGTGATTATTACCCCAAAGCCATTTTGAATCATTAATCTCAGAAAACGGTTATATAGAGCAGAGAGTTTATACATTTCTGAATGATGAGGACGTCATGCATGACAATCATATGAGCGTTTTGACATGACAAAACTATTTAAGAAGATTATTCTCATGTTTGGATTAATTAATATTTTGGTTTCCTATCAGTGTTAAAGAAAACTAACCGCAGTGTGGAATATTTTATTCTTAATGGTTTTTTGAGAATTATAATCTATTTAATCCCCTATCTCAGACGTACATATATTTGCATACACATAAATGATATATACATTGAAATAGTTTGATGTCAGTGGTACTAAATTATGGTCAATTTATTTACGCTTTTTCCCGCTTTCTTTCTGTAAATTTTCGTTCATTCTTTTTTTTTTTACTTCTTTGAACAAGATTATGGTATATATCAAAAATATCTCAGAATATATATTTCTTAAGCATAATTACAATGTCCTCCGAATATTTATACCTGGATAAAATATAACTATTTTTCCTTTATTATTAGCTTCCATAATTATTGATCTATGCATATATAATCATATATGTGTATTGAGCGGTTTGTATGACTCAGTGCGTGTGACACTCTCATCCGTTTCTTTCACGCTGAAACTATCCTATACGAATATACACGTACACATGACTGAATCGAAATGTTAACATTTTATGACGCCGTAGTAACAGTTTTTGTACGTCTGCAGAGCTTCACAATACTCTGAGTTTACGTTGGCCTCTTCGAACATGTACTTATACATTATGCATCCTCCGACTCCAATAATGCAAGCTGAGAATTGCATTGACGCGAAGAATTGATTGATGTTGTACAGTATTCCATGATTTTCTGTGCAGGAAATCTTGTGCTGCAAGTACGAATTTCTATGATCAGCATCTCGCAAGTGGACTAGGTCGTTTTCGAATGAATTATCCTGTCTGCTTTCTATACTCTTCGATCTGTTATTCCATCTCTTGTTTCTCGGGATGTCTAAGGACACGCACACTTATGCTAGTAGACTTAACTCCGATTCTCAGTGTTTCCTGAATACTGTGCAACGCTGCTTAATTAGTTAATTGAGACGAGTCATCGTATGTGTTTTTATATTATACTAGTGTGAGATAAGGATATATATATATATATATATATATATATATATATATATATATATATATATATATATATCAAATATGACACTGGATGAAAATGTATGACAAATTGTCAAAAAGTTTTCGTGTGACGCCATTCGTCCTTTAGGATTTCATATAAATGAATTTGTTTTGTTGTTGTGTCTACAAATGTGCAGAGATGATGGGAATTTTAAATTATATATTTATAATAATATAATAAATAAAATTTAAAATTTCCTGCATAGGTGGTTGGTGCGCAATTTTCTACCACGCAGTGGAAACACTTATTTCCTCTGAGATCCAATTGTAAAGTGAAAATCCTAATAATATAATGTTTTCCCAAGAACTGATACTTTGACACTCCCGTATGGACAATTCCCTCAACACTAAACTCTTAATCATTACCACCTTGTATTCACATAAAAAACCTCTCAATACTCATTATCTGTTTAACAATTTACATTCTAAGTGCTTCTAGAACAAAATATTCTCATATATGCAGGGCTATTTCTTTCTGAATTATAAGATAATATGAATTATCATACCTGACAGTTTAATAGAATATGTGATTAGTGCTTCATGAGATTTTCTGGTTAATATTTTTATTATTTTGGTGTTCATCTATCAACGTAACAATACTGGTTTTTAATGATTGATATGATACCAGTAGCAGTGGGTGTTTACTAATTTGAAATATTTTTTATCATTTCATTCCAAGCAAAGAGATAATGTCAGTACGAAGCAAAGGGTTACTTGTCCTGAAAGACAATGTACAGAGTTCTGTGGGATGAATGTAAAAATTAAAAACAAGATTTATGAAGACAGAAGATGACGACTGGCGATTCATTTAATTTTTAAAGATTGTAGATGGTGGCGAAGCAAGACATCGAAAGGGAGTTCCACGTGTGAGTAGTGAGAGAAAATAATATACTAAAATAGAACATACGGCGGCATTTAGTTTGGTCAACAGCAGAATAGCGAGACCTACGTTCCACTAGGAGTATCACGTTTAAAATCACCAAAGAGATCATCAGAACGATTGCCATGAAAGTATTTTAGAAAAGACTGACGGAAACCACGTTGTATGTGGGAAAGTGACTGAAGCGGAAGTGTCAGGTAAGGATCGGATACATAAAAATGGAACATGCAACGGAGATGAGATGGGAAGTTATCATAATCTAGTCTTTATTTCCACTCGACAGGTAGCAAGTTTTTTTTATTTCCAGTATTGATGTAATCATTATCTGAAAACTTTAGATAAATTCCAGTTTGAATACATTAATCTCAAGGTGTTTATACAAAATAATAAAAGTTATCATTTATCCTATGTAAATAAAAGCTTTCTGATATGTAAAGCAATATATTATTGCAGACCACGAATGCTATACATATCAGATAAAATAAGCATTATTATATTATATAGACTGGCATTATTATTAGATGAAGTTTTATTTTTTATTACGCCATTATTGTAATGTACACAGCACCCCAATAGTGTGCCGTAATAATTGTAATGTACTTAGCACCCCAATAATAATTAGCACCCATAATAATTGTAATGTACCCAGTACATTATTGGTGTGAAGTAATAATTGTAATGTACCCAGCCTCCCAATGGTGTGCCGTAATAACTGTAATGTACTCAGCACACAAATGGTGTGCCATAATAATTGTAATGTACCCAGTACCTCAATGTTGTGAAGTAATAATTGTCATGTACCCAGCATCCCAATGGTGTGCCGTAATAATTGTAATGTACTCAGCACACCAATGATGTGCCATAATAACTGTAATGTTCCCAGTATCCCAATGGCGTGCCGTAATAATTGTAATATACCCAACACCTCAATGGTGTGCGTTAATAATTGTAATGTACCCAGCATCCCAATGGTGTGCCGTAATAATTGTAATGTTCCAGTACCCAAATGGTTTGCCGTAATAAATTCATATTAATATTAGTATACTGAAAATATATATATATTATGTATGTCAAGTAATCGTTATTAAATTGCATGTTATACGGTAAGTTTAAGAAGTATTAGAAAATTCTATGAGTTTGCACTATATGAATCAGTCATTAAATAGAAATTAACTTTATTTTCATATTTATTTATTCAGTATGTATGTATTAACTTTATATATTTGATTCTTCGGAATATTCTTCTCGTTTCCGTGTCGCCAGGATTCTTCCTTTAATCCAAGGGTTTTTTTCCCTCCTGTGTTCACATTGATATATTTTTATTTACTTTTGTTTCACTATCTCCTCGAACCAATTTCCATCTTATTTTCATTTCTTGTCGCCTTCCTATCGTGCAAAGCCTACCGTACATTTCCGTGTCGACTTTCTCCTGTTTTTTCCCCATTCGATGGTTTGATAATATGAATGATTTTCTCAGATTCTTCTCACAGTCTCTTGTCTCTTGCTTTTCTGAATGTAATTTCAATTTGTATATAACACTCGCTCGTATTTTACCACCGCTGTCAGCAACTTTTCAATTTCTGCTTTCTGTCATCGTTTAATTTTTATTGCATTTAATCTTTTAATCCGTTATTACATTATTAGATTTGTTTTTCATTTTTATTTTAACGTTGATTAATTATGCTTTTACCTTAGCCTCGTTTTTTAAATTCCCATTTATTTTTCAATCCCATTCTTTCTAGAATTTATTTTCTATTTCTTTACTCATATTTCTATCATTAAAACCCCGAGCTTCAAGCAAATGAAATCAACATTTTTCTATTTTCTTTTCTTCGATTGATTTTCATTATTTTAATAACAGAACGAGCTCGGAGGCGCTATTTTTCTATTATTTTATATTTGGTAGTTTGTTTCAAAATGAATTTTTTAAAAGGTCCTCATAAAACGTTTGCGTCTTAAATTTATCTTTACTTTCTAACGTGCCACGAATGCAATTAAATTAATAAGCTGATTTATTTTTAACGTTATCAGTTTGTTTTCTCTTGCATAATCAGTTTGCCGGGCCGCATCCTGATGTCTTTGTATAAAAAGCTAAAACAACAATTTGCTTGGATTTTGATTCCGATTCGCCCGAGTTTCACACGATTGGGATCTTTTCCCGGGCCAAACTACTTTAAGAAATTAATGAGAGTGTAATATTAAATTCGTTTACATTACATATATCTGTGCAAATAGCCGGAGGGTTTTCATTTGAATTGCACATATTGATTTTGTTTGCCGTAGTCATAGAAATCATAGAACTAATACATTGTATTTCGCCAATCATTTTAACAATGACATACTATTTAATTTGAGAATCTTTTGCTTTTGATCTATGCTGCACGATACAATCAGGGGTGTGTGGGTGTTTTATTGGCCATCGGCTCGGTATGAAATCTCGGGTAGACGGGTTCGTTTAAAATCACTTATGCGCATTAGCCCTCAAGATAGGTATAAATATAACTCTTTCCCCCGCTATGTGTTAAATAGTAGGAATTTTCTCTGGAATTTTTCTTTCTTCTCAAAATATGTTAATGCAATATTCACTCGTCAAAAATAATTAATCTAATAAAACAACTTATATTACGGCATTTAAGACCACATAAAATGTTGATAAGTTGCAACAAGCCAATCAAATAATCAATTGAATATCCCATCGAATTAAATATCTCATCTGCCAAAGGGATCATATTTTATTATTCTAGTTCTATATATTTACAGAGAATTCTTTAGTGGGACACTCAATATTTAATGTACTCATTGGTACTGAATACAATATTTGTCTGCAATAGTCATTAAATTTTCAACGTTTCCCTGTTCAAATAAACATTGTCCCTTTTCAAATTCCGTGTTTAATAAACGGTAAACGCAACAATTGTAACCAAGAGAAAATTATTAAAAATACAATTAGTGTGCAACACCAAATAAGCAGCATGTTGGGGAGAAAATATTAAGAAAATAATTTAATCTAGCAGATTCTTGAATTTGTTACACAGAGTAGGCAGACAATGAGGATTGTCATTCGTGTAGAAGATTCTAGTTTTCTGTGTAGAGAATCGTAATTATTTACTTTAATAGCGACAAAATCAAGAAATTGTGTTTATTATACGACGTATTTAAAATGGAATTAATCTCTCACTATATGGAATTTATGTAATTAAACATATGGCATTCTATGTTCTGTGTCGATGTCTTACATATCGTGAAAATGAATATATCGGGATCCCATTTTTAATGTTCTTCCTGTCCCTCCACATAGAGTTAATTCCTTTCGTACATCATTATTTCTACATGAAGTGTGGATTAAAGCATTGGTCCGTGGATTTTGTGTCTTATTAAATGAGGTTACGCCCTGGGTAGATTAAAGCAGATTTAGACTCACTAGTAATTGCACAGTAGAATAATCAACGAGACAAGAGATCCCTACATATGATGAGCGGAAATAAAGAAATCTACGCTCATCAACAGAATAAATGGTTCAGTTTGAAATTCTCGAAGATTAGTCAGGTCGACACGTCTTTTAGGATGGTAGAACGACCGAGACGTTGTGAAAAAAATGATGAGAACAAGACAATAATCTTGAGAAGAATAAATAATATCGTATTTTATTTTCACCGTTCATTTAATAATCCTTATGAAATATTAAAATAATTGTATGCTTTATATAAAAGTATCTGAAACATTATTGTGCTGGTGCTAATGTGTTTCCTTATACCCAAATACCAGAAAATTTATATTTCATAGTTTTTGCAAGAAGAATAAATGAATTGTGCTAAATATTTAGGCTATATTATCCCGTAAATATTTTTAATACTAATCTTCATCAAATACGACGCCAAAGAGCAACTCAAGGTAGAATTTTATTGGCTGATGTTGTATGGTCGTAAGGAAAGGCTAAAGTTCATTTATTGTGATTGTAAACGAAAAGTGAGAGATATCCTTAGATATGAAGATTATAGTGACCGGAAAACTATCCCGGTAGAATCTTTACGCAAGCAACAATTATTGGGAAAAAGCTCTCCGAGTGGAATTTATTTTTAATTAAACGAATACGAAGGGAATGAGAATGATTCATTCTTTTGTGCGTGATATGGTGGATCCCAGTTGCAAATCTCAATTGTCATATAGTTGTACTTTTCCAAAAAAAAAAAAAAAAAAAAAAACTATTTACGCTTTATCACATTGTTCACAATCTAACAAAAGACATCTATGACAAACGTATATGTAATAATAAACATATTTCTGGCAACATTAGATTATATTTATTAAAGTGTGAATATTCATTAGCAAGACAGATAGCTAGATTGAGAGATAGCTCTTGATCTGTTGTTATTATATTATACAATCTGTTATGTGCCATGCGTGCTACACGCTTAGGCGATCAGGTATCTATCGATACATGACTGACGAGGCAGATTTTTTTCCCGTAGTAGTTTGCCATTTTTTTCAACGGTAGACCAGTTGTCATCCAATGTTATAGAACCCAGTCTGTCCTGCTATTTACGATATTGAGTCACCCACCCCCACGAGGGTGTCATGTGGCACAAGGCCTTTTTAACGGGAGCATTCTCGAGCCATTAGGCCCGGCCAAAAAATAGCCTATTTGAACCCGTATAAACGGGTTCAGGGCCGGTTTTACCTCCCCGAAGGGGACTCCACCCTTCGGCGTAGCCTCCTTCGGGTTCCTCCCGCCCGTAGGAAGAGAGTTTAACCGAGCAGTCTGTTCAAAAGTGAACGACGGACTCACTGTCCTGCTATTTACCCATAGCTGGGGGAGAAGAAGTATTCGAACTCGGCTCTGCGATTACTCACTCCGAGCTGATGTCCATTATTCTACCGTGTCTTCTATTATTATATATTATACACGAGTTTTGAATGTTTCTTGATTTGTTTTTATTTGTTTTCCAGTTTGGAAATAATTTATGTAGGACATCGTCACATACAACAAAAATATATTTATTTTTATTGATAAAAAGTTTTAAAAGAAAAAGCCTAAATCATCATTATTGATAATGTTTTTAATTTTTACTTGCGTTTGCAAACAAAAACATCTGAAGACTGGAGTTCAGAAAAAAATGATTCACTCGATAAAACTTGACAAATAAAACTGATTTGCCCTGAAAATCTCAACACGGATAATATATGAATTCGTATATCAAGTTACCTGAATTTTTATAAAAGAATCAAGATTTCCAATAGAGTATGCAAACATTTACAATGCTATGTAGGTTGAACTACTAATATAGAGACAGATAATATAATTTACATGAATAACTTATTTGTAATAAAGCTAGTAAGTTGTTATACAATCAATCGACCACCTGCTACCCGGAATGAGTGGTTTGTTGAATGAAGAAATGTAATGTAGGCAAGAAGACGAACTCTTTAAACAAAGCCTTAGTTTGTAGTAATTGTATAGAGAAGCAAGACTGACTGACAATTCTTATCATGTGATCGTTGCATTTCATTGTAGATGGAATCCATTAAAGAAAGAATTACGTAATTATGTAAAAAGCGCGAGAGGAAAAGATGACAAGTAAAACGGATAATAGTTATATTAGATATGAATAAACGTATATATAGATAGATAGATAGATAGATAGATAGATAGTTATATTAGATATATATAAGGTTATATATAGATAAATAGTTATATTAAATATAGATAAACTTATTTATAAATAATCAATTATATTAGATATAGACAAACGTATGTATAGATAAATAGTTATATTAGATACAGATAAGCGTAGATATAAATAAATTGTTATATTAGATATAGATAGACGATTGTATAGATAAACAGTTCATTGTTTACATTATTCGGACTATTGTCCTCATCTTTGTCGCCATATTTATTACAACGTTCCGGCCGTTGTACGCCCGGCCTTCTTCAGGTTGTTGGAATGTCGAACTTAACCCTTTATTTTGCTCACTGGAGTAGACTGTTCTAGTTCACGTGCCATGTGTTACGTTCGAGATTCAAACCACCTGAAGAAGGTAGGAGCGTACAAAGGCCGAAACGTTGTCATAAATATGGCGACAAAGATGAGGACAATAATCCGAATAATGTAGATAATGCACATACTACCTCATCTCAGAAATATAGACAGATACAGATAAATAGTTATATTAGATATAGATAAACGTATATATAGATAAATAGTTATATTAGACAGAGATAAACTTATATACCGTTTACGAAAGAATTCGTGCAGAAAATAAGAATGAAGAAAAATGCATCAAAATATGCAGCAATTGCATGTTAAAATTGGAAAACTGCAGCGTTTCCGAAGAAACATAAAAAGAAAGGTGCAAAAAATGAAAATCACAAATGATATAAAACTTAACACTCAAGGTAAATCAAATAAATAGAAACGTAACATGAAAAAGAAAAAAAATAACGGAAGGCAAAAGAAATAATATAAACATTATAAAATGAAGAAAACTAAAGAAAAACAAACAGAAGTAAACTAATTAAAATAATTTATCCCAGGTTATTTTACTACTATATCTGGAACCATGAACCCGAGCATGATCTGACATACAGTGCTGTTCGATATAAGTGACTCACCTGATTTTTTTTACTAAATGTTCTCTTCTCCGATGAAACGAAAGTTGAGCTAAATTCAAAGGATAAGCGATCTAAAATCAGAAGAAGCTTTGAAAGCTCTTTGAATTTAGCAGTAAGTATTGTCAAGCATCCGTTCAGTATAATGTTCTGGGGATGCTTTTCTTTTCATGGAACTAGTTTCTTAAAACATATTGAAAAGACCCTCAGGAGCAAGCAGTAAAATATAATTTTAGAGCCTTGTCTGTTCCCTTCTGCTGAAAGGGTGCAAATCGACCCCACCAAGCTCATTTTTATGCAAGATAATGCTCCCTGTCACAAATCAAAATTGATGAAGGCATACTTTGAGAAGCAGGTGAGTGTTATGACATGGCCGCCCCAATCTCCT
>CAHIKZ030000147.1:2212500-2277500 GCA_903632075.3 Acanthosepion pharaonis
GTCAATAAGAATGCACATTCTGTTTTCCTTTTGTCTAGGCGATTAGCGTTACTTGCTCTGTCATTGTGTATTGTAAAGTTCCATAATATTTGGAACAGGTACTATCTTTAACCTGTTCTGGGTGTCGTTCCAAGCAGTTTATTACAGTTTACTTCCCCTATAAGTTACCGTCATGGGTAAGAAGATAAACTACGTCCAACAGCAAGGCCAATGATCAGGTAGTTTTGAAGAGCATAGAACCATCTCTTAATTTCTGATGTTCCCAGGTCCACCCTGACCCGGAGTGGTAGCACCTGATAGGGTCCCAGCTATGGTCATATATTTGACACCCAAACTGACGTCAAAACACTATGAAAGTGTAAAAATAGGTTTTAATACATACCAGAAATACTTTGAAAAAAAATACCAGAAATACATTTTTAGAAAAATAATACTACCAACTATATTTTATTTTTAAAGAAAATATTACCAGCAATAAAAATGTGTCGGCATTAAATAACCCATTGAGGTTTATATGTCGTCAAACATACGAAATGAAACCAAGCCGTTAAAGTTTTCCCAGTGCAGACTCTATCATGCCGAAATTTCAATATGTTGGCTTCCTCAATTACTGAATAAAGTTTCAGATTTCTTTCATTTCCTTTGACAAAAATCAACATTCAGACTCCTGTAGTTTCCAACTATCTTTGAAGACCGATTGTTGTGGTTTAGTAAAACAGTTCTGGTTGAAATAATCCTTTGCCTCCTTCGGATCTGGACGCATACAGGCGATCAACATCACCTTTAGAATAATGTATGCGGTGGCAAGTGAAATTTCTCGTTTTGAAATCCATTCACTTAATGTCAATTATAGCCTAGTTTATGAATTCTTGAGAATGGTGAATTATCTGGCAATTCCAAGCAAAGTAATATGATATAGTAATATGTCTTTCATTCTCATCTACAGGACTGAAACGTCATCGTTTTTGCAAGTAATTATAATGTATAAATATGTTTTTTTGTTATTATTATACACTTCCCTTCTTCTGATGCGGGAGGTATAATTGGGCGATCTCTTTTCAATTTATTATTATTGATAATTTATTATTCATTTGGTGTCTTATTATACAGAAATAAAACATGCATTTTTGCATCGGCTTTAATTTGTATCTCTGTTTATGGACACCGGAGATTGCAAACGTGTCTGACAGGACACCCCGATGGTTTACGGGGACTGTATTCCGTCGTGGAGCATACGGAACAGAGAAACAAAGTAATCCGGACAGTCAAAGAAGGCAGGAGTGACCCACATTGTCTCAGGGCTTTGTCGAAAGTTTTCTGGAGATCCGAGATGATCATCATTGTTTTTGGCTGCTCACAAATCTTTTCCTGGAGCTGATGGAGAAAGAAGATCATGCCGATAAGACTCCCCTAATTCCGACAACCACATTATGATTCCGTAAGGATTTTTCTGCCAGGGTGGAATCTGTCGATTCAATAGTGTGTTAGCACAGACAATCTTCTCACTGTACCTCGCCGCCACCATCAACGAAATCACCCTTGACAGCACTGACATTGCTATTCAATACAGATTCGACGGCGAACTCTTGAACCTCGCCTATTATCTTCTCGTATAAAGCGTAGCAACATCCGCGAGAGAAAATTTCTGTATGCTGATTATAATGCAAATACGGACCCCACAGCAATTAACCTTCATAGATAAGCAAGACTGTATAATGATGCTTACAAACGCGTCGGGTGCAAGTCAAATTTATAAGGACAAATAGCTTCATCCAACCGTCTTCCGGACAAGCAACACCTGACGTAAGCATCAATCTCGATAGGCAGCCGATAGAAGAAGTCGTCGATGAATTTCCCTTGGCATTATCATCTCGAATAATGTCATCTGCGAAAGAGACCTTGACAAAATGATGAAATCGGCTTATACTGCGTACGGAACACTCTTCAGCAATAACGGCCTCACAATAAGAACCAAAATCATGGTCTTCTCGATAGTAGTCTCCCTCGTCTCTTCTGTACTCTTGCGATTTATGCCACTGGAACGTCAAACGACTGGAGCGATTCTAGCAAACGAATATCCTAAGATGGGTAAATACATCACCAACAACGAGTTGCTCGCCAGCAACGTATCCAGAATGCGTCCTACCTGATTCCCACGTACCATCCTGTTTGGAGAAACCGGCAGTGACAAGTAGCTACGCAGAAGCCCAAAACGATGTATCAAGGATAAGCTGAAGATATCACTCACAGAATAACATCCAGCCTGAGACTTGAAAAACCGGTGCTGCAAACCATTCACTGAGCGACGGGGTGGTGCAAGACTTTAGACTCCAACCGTTGACATGAAGAGGATCTATAAAGTGCTCTCGGGAGGGTCCAAATCGCCAAGTCGCGTTTCCCACCCACAAAATCATCACCGCCACCGCCAACAAAGGGAATAATGGGAATAAGGCGTGAGGATGACGATATCGATGATCGGATACGACGAAATTGTTATCATTTTAAGCTCCTCTGTGCGAGTAGACGTTCGAAGCCTCAAGACAGGATCGAAACTCGATCGAGTTGTTGTCATCAGTACTCGGCAGAGAGAAACTGCTAATTCTAGCGTATTGATTTTACAAATGTAAAAGAAAAATGTCAGCCAGAGTGCTCGTATTCATTTTACCAAAGAGATTTGCGTAGGCGACTGATTTTTGTAGAAATATATATATATATATATATATATATATATATATATATATATATATATATATATGAACATTTCTCCGATTTAATCCGAAGACAATATTTATGAATAAAAATGACAATAGACAAACTAGTAATTGCTGAATTTAATTGAACAAGGTAACTAATAAAAACAAAACACAGTATGTTCCTAGCAACTGGAATGTAGAGAAACGCTATTTTCATATTTTTAACTGAAAACAATATCAGTATTTGTGACGTGTGGAGAATATCTGTGTTGATTTATTCAACCATTTTCTTTTGCTTTTATGAATCTCTTGTGTACATTTGTTTGTGAGAGCAGTAATTTCATAAAGAAAGGTGAAACGGGGAAAAAAACCTGCGCGTAGATTGATATTTGGGTAATCTTCTATGACGGCAATAAAAAAAAGAAAATAAGAAAATAACTCACTCAGAAAGAAAAGTTCTGTAGAGTGCCGCCATAGAATGTAGAAACGATGAGAAGTTAAGCCTCTTGGCGGCCAATACTCTGCCTGCCTCATTGAAGCTGATGGATACGAAACCCCCTTAGTCACCTGTGGTTGTGTAGTGCAGGATTAAATGAGGAATGCCAAGTTTGCCTTCTTGCTGCAAAGAGTCCAATGCGTGCTAACTAGAAATTACCAAGCAAACATTCTAAAGAAATTGCTTAAATCGAAATGCAGTTTTTGTGAGGAATATTAAGAAAATGTTGACCCCATTGTATCAGATTACACAGCGTTAGCATTCAACAAATATAAAACTGAGACTGGCAAAAATGGGTAAATATCTGCACTGGAAAATCTTCAACTTTTAAAGAAAGGAAACTGCAAGATAAGAGCGTTTACATTCGGTTAATATTATAGGACCTGCAAAATATTTATGGTTAAAATACAGACGGACAAACCATGAAAGCTATTACATACATAGTTTTCAAAAAAAAAAAGAAGCAGAATAAGCTTTCTTGATGATATGGGTCTGTCTGCAGATTGTAATGTATCATTGAAGACCTTCCAAAAAAACGTGAAAATACAAGAATCTTGTGGAAATCTCAAAGAAATGACACATGGAGACATCAAAAATTCCATTTGTAGTTGGAGGCCTCGGATTAATTGGAAAAAGTTCCAATCGATTCATTAACAGGATGCTTTGTCGTCCATGCTTTAAAGAAATACGGTTTGAAGTGATAAATCTGTGAAAATATGTATTATCTTTTATTCATTTTACAATAAATGATCAGTACAAGATGTCATGAAACCTTTTCTGAACTTAGGTCTCTTGGGACCCGGAAGGAAATGTGCATAAAATTTAAAAAAAAAAAAAAAAAAACAAACAAGGAAATACTACTACTACTACTACTACTACTACTAATAATAATAATAATAATAATAATAATAATACACAGTTACGGAGATTCTATTGAACTACACAATACACACTGACAGAATAATCAAAGCCAACCGCCCAGACATTGTTATTAGCGACCGCAAATAAAAAATAAAAGTACCTCCTTATTGATAATTGCAGTACCTGAAGACTGCAATGTATCTTTGAAGATATTCAAAAAGCTGTCAAAATACTAAGACCTTGAAATAGAAATCTCAAAAATGTGACACATGGGAACATCAACAATCCCTGTTGTAGCTGGAACCTAGGATTGGTTTGAAAATATACCAGTAGACGAATTGAAGGGAATCCAGGAAGTCCATGTCTTAAAGAAATACAAAAAATTGTTCTCACACGTCCAGCCCACACTTTACGAAGCTCTTTATCTATGAATTTTTTTTTGTCAGTGGAAAGTGTCATGATGCCATTTCTAACCTTAAGTCCGTAGGCGGGACCAGGAAACAAATGTGTAAACGCCAGAAATCAAAGGAAATAATAATAATAATAATAATAATAATAATAATAATAATATCTGTATTATTCTTATTATTCTTTTTTTTAATCCTCTCCTTTTTCCTATTGTTGTTCTTTATTTATTTGTTTTTTTTGTATTTGTAAAGTGATGTTTCGAATAATTGTTTAGGATCCTGCTAGGATTTTCTAAAAAACTTCAATGTTCATTAGTCATCAATAGAAATTGGCACATTAAAACTGAATAGCAGATAATTCAATTTTCCAATATCATCTTCCAAGTTGGTATATAAGACTTGTCTCAGGGAACAAGGGGGTCTCCTCTTCAAATCACCAGCATAATTCTTAGTGTTTTTGTTAACCCAAGTATGCCCATATGATGGACAGTGTAGATAATATATCCAGTTTCCGTCGCGATTCTTTCTGCTCTAAAAACAAGTTCTGGCATGTATTTTTGATGTTTTCCTGCGAGAATGACAACTTAAATCCAGAATTCTTTACTTCTTCCGATCGCTTACTTCAACCACTTCAACAATTCACATGTGAATGATTTCTATACTTCTTCTCTTTAATCAATTATTTCTCTTCCTAATGTCGTTTGCTTCAGTTTCCAGTGGACTAATGATTATAGACACGACAATCAACAATACGTTCTACAATTACGTGATATTTTAAGCTAGACAGAATTTCTTTTGATTGTAGTCGCTTTCATTTACACAACTATCTCTGATTCCCTACTAATTAACCTCGTCAAACGACCAACTAGATAAAAAACTTATGTTAGATATTGTATTTTAAGAATGGACCACTCCCAGAAGTGCGTTTATTTGAATATATTAATTCACAGAAAGCTAGCATCTTGTTTTGTACCTTAAAGCCCGAGTGAACACGCAATGGCGGGGCAGACTTATGCATTCTTATTCGAAGGGAATTTAAAAGATTGAGATTGATTTATCGATGATCAACGTTATGGAAGGACCCGTGGGCTAAAATTTGGTCTGATTACATTTCGGCGTGTCCAGTAACTAATTGACGAAATGGAATAATATTGCTCCTGTCTTGTTTTGGGCATAATTCGGAAGTGTTAATGATTAAGATGAATTTATTACGTCCTGCGGTCCCGACGAAAATGGAGGCTAACATATTAAGAAACTATCCTGAATATACCGTATTGTTATTCACTGTTTGTATTACACTGGATTACTTTAAAGCGAAACGAAAAATATTCCAATTCCTTAATTATTGTGTGTTGTGCATTAATGAAAACCACTATTTCCTTAAATAAATATACTCTGATTTTGTATAAGTGCAATTACAACATATATATATATATATATATATATATATATATATATATATAAGTAATGAACATAATTTTCATCCTTGGAAGTGAGGTCTGATGATCCAGGGAAAAAGAAACTCCCTGGAGAAATAAATTATAACCATGGACCATTAAAGTTGTCTGCTTTCATTAAATTATATATATATATATATATATATATATATATATATATATAGATAGATAGATAGATAGATAGATGAGGAGAGAGAGAGATTGAAAATGTATAATACAACAGAGTGTCACAATGATCGATGCAATCATTATTTTCGAAAGTCCGGAAAGTGTTTTTTTTAATATGATTACGAAATATTGAATCTGCTTCGACAAATATTGCACGTTGTTAAATCGATTTACTTTGTTAGCATTGTCGTCATTTCGGTGATTGGAATTTCGAACTGAACCCTTTATTTCTTCCAACGGGGTAGATTATTATAGTCCCACGTGCCATCACTCGTATCTTCACCACTGACGTAGTCAGGTATTGAAGTAACAACACTTTGATCCAACCAATGTTTTTATCCACTGTTTGTCCTTGAGGATATCAGTGTGTACATTTTAGCTCTTATAAACTTAATGTCTCAGTACATTATTTTGCCATAGCTCATATTGTAATTTTGTCGGTATTATTGCTAATATTGCTGGTTCCCATATTGTATTCATTTATATGCTTGGGTGGCTCAAGAGATTTTTGTTTCCTAACATATGCTCTGATACCTTAGGTTTTGGTATTTTCCAGTCATGTTCTCTGTCGAGAATTTCAAACCTCATCTCATTAGTGGTGTTCTTCCCTCCATATCTGGTCTGTTACAACTGATATTTCTATTTCCCTTCGTATTAAGGACGAGACGTCTTGAAGATGACAATAAAAATGAAGACATCTGTCCGAAAAATGTAAATAAGGCTAATAATTACAATACCTCATCTCAGAAATATAAACAAATGCTGTTAAATCTCATTTTCTGATGACAACTCCAGTCTAATATTGAGCACTTTATGAGCAGGGATTTTGTTAAATTTGATATATTTAATAATATTATTATTGTATACTTAATAATATTAATACTTAGTATTTTAAGGCATAAACTCTGAAATTTTATTTACAATATATTTAGCTATTTTATTAAATTTCCTCAACGAAAAAATATACATTCGCATATCGTCCTGTATACCCATCATCTCCTCTCTATAGGAGTATCTTTTCCCTAGATTTCTCATTCCGTTTCCATCTAAATTTTTTCATTCTATTTATTATTGCCTCGTTCTGAGGGGATTATTGCCGGATTAGGGGAATGGATTAAATGCAATATATATATATATATATATATATATATATATATATATATATATATATATATATATATATATGTATGTATATATATATATATATATAGATAGATAGATAGATAGATAGATATAGGTATATAATATTAGTAACACAACCCACACTTGTGCAAGGAATGTAAAATATTATATTTTTCTTAATATATATATATATTAAATATCTTTATTATTTAACATTGAGTACATTTTTCTCATACTATAGTGTACTTGTATTTATCTGTATAGGATCGCTCGCTCGTATACCTACCTATATTTATGCATTCGTTTTTATATATATATATATATATATATATATATATATATATATATATATATATATATATGATGTATATATGTGCATATATATATATATATATATATATATATATATATATATATATATATATATATATATATATATATGTGTGTGTGTGTGTGTGCATGTGTATGTATGTATATGTATGTGAAAAGCGTGTGTATATGGATATAGATGGATATGTGTATGTGTGGATATGTGGATATATTTATATATGTGTATACATGGGTATATGTATGTGTGTATGTAGGTACACGCCTATGTGTATGTATATACGTGTATATGTTATTGTGTATGTCTGTATTCGCATGTGTTTTTGAACATAGAAATATAGGTCCTTGCTAGATTAGATAATCGTTATATTTATTCTTTATTTTTTATATGTTTTTATTTGATTTGTAACCTGTAGTCGATATTAAATTTGTCAAATTTTCTCAATTACACTTCGACCCTTTCAGTAAATGTCGTTCAATTTTACTTCTCTTTCGCCCCATCTCTCTCCCCCACCTCGACTTTCTCTCCCTCTTATTCTGATCTTCTACATTAGATCGTCTATGGTGTGTGTATGTCACCACGAAATGTATCTTTATGCATTAGACATCCGACAACATTCATATTTCTCTTACTCAAACCCCTTCCACTCACCTCTCCTAAAATTCTCTCTGTTAAGGTTTAATCCCCCTCCCTCCCTAGTCTATTACCCCTCATACTTACACTGTCTCTAAATTCTGTTTTTATTTCCGGAGCTGCTTTTTCTGTTTTCTTTTTCGAATTTGTAGGTCTGATGAATTGGATCGTATTTACGATTCCAAGTGAATAAATTATGACCATGGAATATCAATGCTTAAGCCTTTTTTTTATATATATATATATATATATATATATATATATATATATATATATATATATATATTATTTCAAATAAGCTGACGAGATTTAATTGATGAAATATACTATAGCTTAGGTTGATCATATTTTTAATTTAATGTCCTTTCAGGAGGCAGGGGATAAGTGGTCTACCCAGATTTCTGTACTTGTTTTATCTATGAAGTGGCATTTCCTATTAACTTCACCACGGATTTAAATACAGATTAATCGTTCACTGAGACTAGATGCAACACAAGGATAGATAGCAGATTCTATTCTGATAATTAATACATAATTAAAGTGGCAACATATGGATTCATGAATTTCAGAATGTCTTTAGTAGTCCACTAGGCCGAAATCTGAACTAGTTGAACAGATTCCACATTTTCCGTCGATAACAAACATTCATAAGATATTACAGTGTAATATATATTTATTACTGACCTTATTGGTTTGCTTTCTTTCGTTTTAAGGCATATCAACACCACAATGGGTTATTTAATGCTAACAATATTTTTTATAATATGTTTGAATAAACGGAATATGTATTTTTTGAAGAATCACTTTGTAGATCAAGTATCATTGACGTAATTTTGTAAAGAGATTTTTTGTCGGTAGTCAAATGTATTGCTTTTTTTTTAAGTATTGCTGGTATTCGTACTATAAAACTATTTTATTCTTTTATGGTGTTTTGGCTCCCGATGTGGGTTAACTAGATGTCTAGGAGCTGGAATTTCGGCTCAGGGTTAACCTGGGAACAGCAGCAATTAGGAATTGGTCGCACGCTCCACAAAACTTCTTGATCAGAGGCCTTGCTGTCGGGTATAGTTCATCGTCATACTCAGGACGGACTTTGAATTTTACACCGAGATAATTAAAATTTGATTCAAGGTTCTAAAAATTTGCTTCAGGAGTCCACCACTTGGAAAAAAACCTTGAGAATTAAAGAAGAGGTTCTTGTATTTATATAGTATATTTTCTCGCTGTTAATAGTGATTTATATAGAGTAGCTTAACTTTAGCTAAAAGAAAGAACAAGACGATTTATATGCAGTTTACCACAGCGATTTTGAAGGTTACTTCAACAGACAACCGTCCACCTGAAGAAGATATGATGCTGATAACAAAGATAAAGATATTAGTCCGACTATAAAAAATCTTACTGATAGCAACGATATCACCAGTTCTTTTTAATTAATATAAAACAACAAAGCTACCATGCATAAATATGTTTGGTAAATTTGTCCTTCTCTTCTACTGGTTAACAACAAAGATGTAAGAGCATAGTCTTAATGAAGTATTATCCAAATTGTGCGGATGGGAATGTAAAGATCTTGAATGGAAAGAAAGAGAGGGAAACAGAAAGAAATAGAGGCGGGGAGAGAAAATTATCAGCATTTCAATGAAGTATAATTTTGAGAAAAGCAGAACTGATATGTTTTCAAAAAAATATCCAAGTTTTAACGATCCTTCTCAATACATTCTCGGAATCTTCGACGGCTCATTAAAATTACATCATCAATTCTATTTGAATATGTTTACTCTACTGAAAATAAAAGTTTATTCATGAATATCCGTTCGTAGGCTATGAACTAGGGGTAAGGTATTTAATTGATGTCAAATAATTCGGGTTTCGATCCCGGCTTGAAGCAATCGGGCGTCTATCCAGACTGAAGAGCTGTGATACAGTAAAATAGTCTCTCTGTGGATGACTATATATGCTCCCGCAAATCCGGTTGATCTCTCAAGGGAAAGGTTTTTATAAAAAAATAAAAAAAATAACAGCTTCACCTACTGCTATTAAGCATTACTCTTCAAGTATGAATTGAGTTCTCCGAGCAGCTAGCGTATTTCCTATAGAGAAAAACGTTAAAAATACTAATCTTTCTCCTGGACAACGATCCCTTATTATTAGTTAAATTGATATTGAGCAAACTGGATATTTTCTATCCATACCACGTACATGGATCTATGTGTAATTTTTCTAATAAAAATATATAATATATATTAGACAAATATCTAGTTATTTAATTTCGTGAAGTATATGTAAAGTTTTTTCACTTGTCTTCGACCTTGTTTGCAGCTACTCATTTATGGAGTTCAGTAATAATTATTAGAAAACTTACACATATACATGTACGTGGTATGGACAGAAAATATCCAGTTTGTTCAATATCAACTAATTAAAAGGGAACATGAGGTACATTTTTGAAATGAATATCACTATTTATTTTCTCAGTTGGATATTAGACGTTACTGAGTGAAA
Organism: Acanthosepion pharaonis; assembly: GCA_903632075.3. Lineage (NCBI taxonomy): Eukaryota > Metazoa > Mollusca > Cephalopoda > Sepiida > Sepiidae > Acanthosepion > Acanthosepion pharaonis. The sequence goes on from CAHIKZ030000147.1 coordinate 2,223,171, forward strand.
ATATGCATTATATAAACATCGAATTTGCAAGGAATATCCATCGGGTTATTCCTAAAGTTTAACAATATAAAAAGTTTACACGGTGACAATTTATTGATGAAAAGGCAAGTATAAATCTGTTGTAACGTCAAGAATCCCCAGGAAAAAGAATCATGTTCTGCAAGAAAATGAGAAAACGTAAAAACTAAAATCATTTAAAAGTTCCAGGAAGGTATCAAATCAAAATAGGCAATGAACAGTTTAAAGAGTAAAGAAAAGATGTCGCCTTAATGTAAATATAAATTTCCCGCTCATATTTTCTCGCCAAATGTCTTGGAGAATAAGTAACAATTGCGTCTGTCATTATGCAAAATTTGCTCCCTGCACATTCACAGCTTTAAAATACCTAACGGAACGATAAAAAAAAATGGATAATAAAGATCATGATCGAGATTAAGTAGAATGCCTTTGAAATGATAGATAGATAGATAGATAGATAGATATACGCATATAGATAGATAGATAGATAGATAGATAGATAGATAGATAGATAGATAGATAGATAGATAGATAATATACTCATTGAGATAGAAAGATAGATATATAGATATATTCATTGAGATAGATAGATAGATAGATAGATAGATAGATATGAATAAACTGAGAGAGATGCATTATTTAAGCACAAACTGTACTTTCGTTACACTCAGCGTGCATGTTGGTTTCATGTTTCTTTTTCCAATGAATGGATCGATGAAACAAACGCTCAGCTGATATTGATCTATCATCAGTAATATAGATGGATGGGCATTACTAGACACCCACTGAACTTAAACTTCAATTATATATAATTTTGATCTATCTATCTATCTATCTATCTATCTATCTATCTATCTATTCTCGTGCTGTTTTCTTTCATTGTATAAATTCTGTTGATTCTATACACTGAGATATATATCAATATAATTAATGATTCATATCCATATATATATATATATATATATATATATATATATATACAGAGAGAGAGAGAGTGAGAGAGAGAGATGCATGTTTGCATAGATATTCATTAATTTTGCGTTCTTATTTATCTATCAATGATCAGGAAATGCTTGTATGAAGACACGTACTAATATACATATCTATTAATCTACAGATATATTGATTCATATTTGCAATACAATCAGTACGATCTTTCTTTCGCATGTTTGGAATCTATTTGGCGAGATGAAAGAACGCTATCTACAATGGACGGCGATTTGAAACCATGCGATGAAGAGAGTCAGATAAGGAATGTGGCGGGGTTATTTTCAACAGGCCAAATCAAGAACATGAAGGCAGTCAGTTTCTGAGGAGCGGGGTTCAGGCTTACGGCAGATTGTGTTGGATGACTGGTGGGAGAAGTAAGAATTATTCCCCTGTAAATGTTCCTGCACGTAACACTCCAGAAGAATATCGGTCAAAAATCGACCGATAATACCAATGAGCCGCCGTTGGGATTTGCATCTTTCCTTTGTGAAAAGAGAAGATGGTTCATTTAAACTTGCATTAAATGTCGGCAAAAGGCAAGAGGCGAAGAGAAAGAAAAGTAAAAACCTAAGATAGAATATTCAGAGCAAGTTGAATATAAGCTGGCGTAAAAGTTACATAGTAACTGAATTCAAAATTAAAATCATATACAAGAGAAAATAAGAGAAATATTATAATTTTTAGTGTGGAAATAAGACAGGATAGATGGGAAGAATTGGAGAGAAATATAACCAAACTTTTGTAGCGTTATCTGTCTATATCTCTGAGATGAGGTATCATGATTACTTGTATTATTTATATTATTCTGACTGGTATCCTCATCTTCATTGCCATATTCACAAGGACACATGACGCTGTGGATAAAGGCGTTGGTTAGATCCAGTGACTAGCTTCTAGTGATAAAATGGCTGTCTATATCTCTGAGATGAGGAACTATGATTACTCGTATTATTTATATTATACGGACCGTTATCCTCATCTTCATTGTCATATTGACAATGTTTCGGTCGTTGTACGCTTCGGCCTTTATGTCTATGTCTCTCTATATATATATATCTGTATATCTCTGAGAATTGGTATTATGATTACTGATTTAAATTATTCGAAATGCTATCCTGAGCTTCATTGCAATATTCACAACGTTTCGACCGTTGTACGCTCCAGCCTTCTTCTGGAGATTGAAATTTCTAACCGAGCCCTTTATTTCGCCTACAAGGGTAGATTGTTCTAGTTCCACGTACCATGCATCTTCCGGATGTCTCAGTTATTTCCCTTTAACTCAATTTTCCATGTTTTGTTGTAATGCAATTGTGAATCACCACTACGGTAAAGAAAACACAACTATATGTGTATTGTCACTGGATCTAACCAACATCCTCAAGGACACATGGCCCAGTGGATAAAGTTACTGATATAACAGAAGTAGTCTGTATTCATTCAATCGAAGTTAACCGAATAAATGAAGGGGTAAAACAGGCAACATGAAAACCCACTTCGGACAACAGTGATTTTGCAGTTTTTGAAATTCAAGTTGTCAGTGTGCTACCAGGGTTCTAAAAGAGGATACATTTATAAAGCAATTGTTAAGTTTGATGAAAACTGTTTGAAAGATCAACGAAAAATAAGAAAGAAACCAGTACAAATCGCCATTTTTCACTATTTACGCGGGTTTTTATTTTATGGGTGGACTCAATTTTCAATTTAAATGACTGTTAAACCAATCAATTTATTGTTGGCTAGAATTAAGTGAAATTTTTATTAGATTGCTTGAAAATTGAGGAAATTTTTAGTTTAGAATTTCTGGTGAAATCGGTTTATGCTGAAAAAGATTATTCGTACGCGGTTTTTCACTAAACGCAGTGATGAAGTAATAAAAATTGAGGTATCATTGAGCTTGTCATGATGTAAGTAACCTACATACCGAATTTGAATGGAATCGGAAGAAAACAGTTGAATTTATCGATTTTTGATCGGCTTTATTTTTTTTAATTATCGTTTTTTACGCTAAAAACCTATCCCTTTTATGGTAAGATGTATGTGTCAAGTTTGGTCAAAATCGGTTCGATGGATCCCGATTAAAAATATATCACGTACACACAGACAACTTCTGTTTTATAGAGAGATATTAACAATGTTTCATATGCAAATTTAAAATATAAAACGTTGTTTCTCGCAGATATATTGCATATTACATTGTCGTTCATTTACGGTTTTATTCCTAGTGAATGTCAGAATTCGCATCCGTTTATGCTTACAGATGATGCTTCTTTAGACGTTACGTGTTCCATGCTAATATGAATTTATTTTATATTAGATTTCAGCCAATATAAGTTTCAAAATCCCCCAATGTAGAGGTTTATTTTAAAAGTGATTATGATTAGTGTAATAGGAAAAGAAAAAGTTGGTAGGGAGAAGAGAGAATGGAGATGATTAGGATAATCCACGATAACGATTGTCCCTTAAAGTGGTTAACGATTATGATAATTAGGGAACTCTCCACAAGAGCGTAGAACTTCTTGTGAAAATGCTTTGCGAATGGTGTGTGTTTTTTTTCTTTTGGAATACGGAAAAAATCAGAGTTCTAAATGTCTAAAATGGTGAAATCAAAGAAATTAGCTCATCAGACATTTGTTTTGGAAATAGTCCTAGACTAGAAAGACAATTGCGGCATTGCGACAGTAGAAAGGAAAAGATAACAGCAGATTTTTGTACAAGAAAATAAAATGAATACCGCATAAACTCGTGTTTAATGCACCTTTTGAAGACGTAATTTTAAACTAATTTTAAGGTAGCCGCAACATACACGAGATATTATATTAGCGTACGTACTGCTGGCTCTGGCCACGACGTTAAACAAATTATATATCCATTTACTATAGTAAAATGGTATAGCTGTATTTTAAAATTAAAATAAACATCATCCTTTACACGAATATATATGGTAATTATAATAATCCAGATGTAGTCAGTAGCCGATGTATATTGTAAATTTTAAATAACTGACATAGGTAAGAATGGAGGTAAAGAAAAGTGAAAGGCTTTGCAAAGATCTTAAAATAACATATCTTCCACTAAATGTAATTTAAATATTCTGTAATATGCTTCAGGAAAGATCTACGGCAGATTAAATAATTCTTAACAGAATTGAGTACTATCCTATTCATATTACGTAAATGATTGGTCAGTTACCGACTGAGCTGTTGTGTTTTTATTAACTTCATGGGTGAATTTACGGTTCACTTATTCATTGCTCCAAGTGAAATCCCCAATGTCATTTCGAATTGATGTTGACCAATTATGGACTGAGAGATGAACATCTGTCCGATATATGAAGTTACTGATTAATTTATTTGTTTTCATTTTTATGGTGTATCAAAATTTTATGCGTCATTTAAGCCGAAACTATATTGTTTATTGCAATAACCTTTTTTTTGTCGTGGCATTTGCATTAAAAATACTTTTGAGATGACGTATCCTACTATTTAACACAGAGAACCTTCATTTTGTAATCATTTCTCTAATAGCAAGGTAATAAAGCCACTCAGAATCAAGAGGTTACTGCGTACGAAAGAATGTTAGAAAATGAAATCATTCAATATATTTGCGGGTAAGTGAATGTAACGATCTCGGCTGGGATTCGAACTCGGCTTTCCGATTTCTTATTCAGAGGCATTATCTATTAAAACGACCAGCAAATTGATGGATTGTGAAGGACTGTAATTAATTCTAACTATTCTTATTTGCGGTAAATTGTCTCGAAATAGGTAAGCATTTAGCAATATTCAAGTCTTCGTAAAATTATAATGCGTATTTACTTATGCAATGATTCTGTAGATGCTCTGCAGAGAGAAAGTAAGGAAAGACACTGTTAAAATGCAATGAAGGAAACAATAATCGCTTGAGGAAACGAAAAAAAAAACAATTTTGGAACTATACAAATAAGAGAATAATGAGAAGGTGTGAAGAGAAATTGGAAAGAAGAAAGAAGATGAATGGATTTGGGTATCAAAATTAATTGTCTGTAATTGATATATTATAACCAAAGGAAAATAAACAAAATTCAGGATGAAAAGTAAAACCAATCCGATATCTTTTAGCAAATAAGGAAATACGATTAGAAAGAAAACTTTACACTAATTAAAATCATGTAATTAGGAGAAATGATTAAATAACACATAAAATATATTTCTCAAAATTACTCATGTTGTCTAGCAAATACAAATATTGCCTAGAAAATTTTCAACAGTGAGTATTTTTCACCTTATAAAATAAGTGTCCTTTCAAATAAACATTCCACTGAGGATTTTTATAAAGTTTAATTTAATAAGCAATTCTATTATAATAATAACAATAGAAAATATTTTTAGAATAATAGCAAGACAATCTGAAATTGAAGAAAATTATTTGTGGTGATTCATGCATTCAATACACAAATTTAGAAGTTTCAAATAATCTAGCTTTCATTCATTACAATGCGCATAATTCCCAACAGTAGTTTAATAGCCTTCTATTAAAGAACCTGTTAATGCATATCTGAGCCTCACCCCGCATAAGGCTATAATATACAAACCTCTAATGCTGATCAAACTAACAATAATATCAATATATTTGCCGACATACATCTATAACTATTGCACTAAGGTCAGTGTTAAATGTAGTTATATATTAATTTGAGCTTCAGAAACAATTCTGCGCATTCAGATAGATCATACAAATCCGTGCTTTACGGTTGGAACTTGTCAAATATTACTGTTGAATTTGCGCCTGTATGTATATATGGGAAGAGGATGTCAGGAATAATAGATTAAAGACAGAAAAAAGATAATATTAGAAAAATTGGGAAGGTATTACCACATTTCGAGATTGGAATATATTGTATAAACTGCAGTTTGAAATATGAGGTAAGAATAATAAATATATGTCGGAGGTGAAAAAGTATATTAGGGACAAATTTATAATGGGCAAAAGAGTGTGAGTGAGAGAGAGAGAGAGAGAGAGAGAGAGATAAATAGAGAGAGATAGGTGAAAATGGGTGACGAAAAAAACAGAATCTAATTCACTAGAATGTATGGAAATTTAAAGTACAATAAATATTGACAAAGAAACCAAAAACATTAGAGTTGAAATTTAGAGAAATTCATAACATAATGGTGTAGGAAAGAAAGGACTATATGTAAAAGAAAAAAAGAAAGAAAGAAAGAAATGTAGGTAAGAAGGTAAGAAATAAAGAAAGAATGTAGGAGAGAAGGAAAGAAGGTAGAAAAGAAAGAAGAAAAGAATATAGAAATGAATGAAGAAAAGAAGGTAGAAAGAAAAAAAATGTAATCAAGAAGGTAAGATATAAGGAAAGAAGGTAGAAAGAAGGAAAGAATGTAGAAAAGAAAGAAGAAAAGAAGGTAGAAAAGAATAAAGAAAAGAAGGTAGGAATGAAAGAAAGAAAGAAAGAAAGAAAGAAAGAAAGAAAGAAAGAAAGAAAGAAAGAATAAATAAATAAATAAAAAATTGAAAAAGAAAGAACGATATAAAGAAACTGAAAAAGGAAAATAAAAGAAGGAAGGTAGATAAGAAAGAAAGAAAGAAAGAAAGAATGAATGGATGAAAGAAAGAGAGGAAGGAATGTAGGAAAGAAAAGTGTAGGAAAGAAGCTAAGAAACAAGGAAAAAAGTAGCAAAGAAGGTAGGAAAGAAAGAAAGAAATATTGAAGGAAATAAGGTAGGAAGGAAGATAAGAAAGAAAGAAAGAAAGAAAGAAAGAAAGAAAGAAAGAAAGAAAGAAAGAATGAAAGAAGGTAGGAAGGAAATAAAAAAGTAGGTAAGAACGAAAGAAAGAAAGAAAGAAAGAAGGTAGAAGGGAAAAAGAAAGAAAGAGGGAAGGTAAGAAAGAAGGAAGGTAAGAAAGAAGGAAAGAAGTAAAGAAAGAAAGAAAGTAGGAAATAAAGAAAAAAATATTTGAAAAATGAAGGAAAAAGGTGGAAGATAAAGTGGGCGAAAAGAATATATTAAATCAAAGAATGAAGAATGAGTGAGAAAAGAATGAAAAGTGAAGGGAAAAATCTACAAATTTAAAAAAAAAAGAAATATCAGAAAAAAAAAGGTCATGAATAATAATTTAGTGTCGACACGGATTTAATAGATGAAAAGGAAGAAAACGATTGAAAAGAATTGGATTATCCGATTAAAATACGGGAGTGGAAATGGAATTTAAAATAGAGACAATGATAAATGCGATTAAAACAAAGATCAGAAAATAGTCGGTATAAAAATAAAGCTTTATGAAGACACAAGGCAATAAGTAAAAAAGGAAAATAGAGAATTTCGAAGAACATAAAGAGAAAAGGTTTTCCAAGAAAACAGGCGACAGTTGGGCCGTGCTAAGCAGGAATTGATAAAAAGGGAACTTTAGACAATCTGGATATTTGTGTAATGAATACAAACGATAATAATAGTAAAGATGGGTAATGAAACATGCGATGAGTAGAAAACGAGAAGGATCTGAAGAAAATTGATGAGGAGAACTGATAGTTGAGTCTAGAAAATTACAGATGCGAAGAATAAATTCGAATATATTGAGGCTAAAAGAGAAGATAGTTTGGGCGTAAAAATGGATATGCAGAAAAAGATTTGGAGGAAAGTATAAGAAAAACGAATAGCTACGCTATTCTTAAAAGGGGAAGATTAGAGAGTGTCAGGATACCAGAAGATGAAACGAGAAGAGAACAGATGAGAAGGAAAGCTAACAGCGAATCTTGCAGGAAATATAAGAAAAGGCAAAATGGTAATAAGGAAAAAGAGGATAAGCCTCGAAGAGAGAGGAGAGCGAATCGTAGCGAAAAAGATTCGAATTAGAAGAAAGATTGATTTTCCTTGAAACAGAAATGTTAGTGAAAGCTAAATCGAAAAGAGCATGTTTTGCAGAATTTGCGAAGTCTTCAATCATTGTAGCGCATTTTATGTAAATGCGTCGACTTGTGTGCACAGATATCCTCGCTTATAACGTTTATTTTCGACGTTCGGTTTCCGTTTTTCCTTTCACGTTGCGTGCACACTTCGAGTTGCATCAGAGTGCATGTTTTTATGCATGAACCTATTTGCATGAAGCAATGTTCACATAATGATGCCACGTTGGCTTGTATCATGAATATGAAAAGTAGATTCTGGATCTTAGATAGATAGATAGATAGATAGATAGATAGATAGATAGATAGATAGATAGATAGATAGATAGATAGATAGATAGATAGATTCGCCTGTTGTCTAAATACACGAAATCTTGCCCTGATTCATTAACATATTCGAGATCAAGCTAATGTCCCTCAGGCTGGCACGTATATATTAGCTGGAGTTTGATCGCAAAATTTCATGATATAATATTCGATCGAATTCAATAATTAATAGTCTATTGGCAAGGAACAGTGTGTTGAAAAATAAGCGATATTTATAAAAAATTCATTAGGAATCGCTTCTCTTGAATTATCCAGACACACATAGACACATATATTTATATATATATATATATATATATATATATATATATATATATATATATATATATATATATATGAAAAATTAAAAAGCAACTATAGTTTTAAGAATATTTAAATAGGCTCTATTATATATAGGCTCAGTCAAGATTGTTTTCGATGTTGCAAAACCGACATTGACATACCCCTTTCTCTCTGAATTTAACTTCAGCAAATCATAGAAATTTGAAATCGGCAAAGAAGCATTAAATAAATATTCTCAAAAATCCAATTGCATCCAATTGCATTTTCAACATCGGAGATATATTTAGCCATCTGCGATATAAAAAATAAAACGATATTAATATACATACAGACAACAACACACGCAGGCACACACTTCCTGCAGCAATCTCTTGGTACCGTTTGGTACTGTGTGAGAACAGGCCAAATAAATTCCAAATGTTAATAACGTACTTTTTATAATTTAGGAGCAGTCGATATACATATATATATATATATATATATATATATATATATATATATATATAGATAGATAGATAGATAGATAGATAGATAGATAGATAGAGAGAAAGAGAGAGAGAGTCTTGAAAAATTAATTTCGGTTGTGCTCTCTTGGGAGGAAGTATGGGTTTGTAAAAAGTGACTATTATGGCTTATATTACGAGACTCTTCGGCAAAAGCAAATTGAGTCATATCGGTCACTGTGTGTTTATTGAAAATAAATACGCTAAAATTCACATTTCGATCCTAGCTAGAGGCAATGGGACGTCTAGCCATAATGAAGATATGTGAAACAGCGTATCAATCTGTATTATATATGTAACATTATATATATATATATATATATATATATATATATATATATATATATATATATTGTGTGAATCTATGTTTGTGTCGGTGTTTGTGTGTTTTATTATAAAATTTTAAATAAGATATATCTATAATAAATATAACAGGTAAATTTGACGTTAGAAAATAAAATAAATCTAAAACCACGCGGCAAAAAAGTATAATGTATATAATATATATAAAAAAATATATATATATATATATATATATATATATATATATATATATATATATATATATATATATATATATATATACTCATACATATATATTCCCGAGAAATATATATATATAAAGGCAAGATATATGCATACAAATAAGGATAATCATATGTGGAATATTTGTACTATATATATATATATATATATATATATATATATATATATATATATATATATATATATATATATATATATATATATACACACTGATGATATTAGTGATCATGATTGAGATTTCCAAAAAAGGTTATAAATTGGGGATAGCTCTATATCAGAAACAGGTAGTAATAATTATTATTATAAAACGCACCAACAATAGATTTCATGAGGTTATATTTATTTTATTAAGGTCGTAAAATCAAAGTCATTAGAACTTCAAGGCCACATTGTCTTTTGTATAGGAATTCAGCCCATTTTTATGACCCTAATGAAATAAATATAACCTCATGAAATATCAGTGCTTGTGCCTTTTATAATAAGAATACTACTACTGCTACTGCTACTAATAATAACACACATATATATGCCTTTTATAATATATATATATATATATCGAGTAATATATATATATATATATAATGGCAATAGTCCTCAATTTTGTTGCCGTTGTTCATGACGTTTTGTCAGTTGCTCACTCTGGTATTCATCAGCTGCATGTTGATTTGTGTAACGTAAACGGTATTTTCGAAATGATCCCTTTTAATCAACGAAATTATGTTGTTCCTTTTTCACTGTCTGTGTCCATATCTAATCTATAATAATGAATTCAGCTACACATTGCTTGCATCACTGATTGAACACGCAATTACTATGTCATCAAATTCATCGACCAACGCTTAAATCCATTAAGCATAAACACTCAATTACGAGTATCCTTTTCATCCTTAGACTCAGATATTTGACGTGTATTGTATTTGCCATTTGTTGGTATTGCGTCTTTTCCGTATTGATGCAGTTTTCTGACTAACAGGTTATTTGAAGTGGCATAGATTGTTAATGTCTAGATTGTATCATTATTTATTATTTTCTTTACAATTGTTATACCTTTTAGTTGTTGCTGCTGTTGTTAGCCCTCAGATGATGTGTTATTGATTATAGTTCTTTGTGATTCTGTAGCGCCAGTCCGCAATGCTCAAGATATAGTGACCTTTACTAAAATTCCAGGCCTTATTCGCTCAAACCTTTCTTCCCCATGGATTTTAATACAGCTGGAGTGGACTAGTTATTTCTGACCGGGTTTGTCGCCATGACCGACATCCGTATGAAAACTAATATTGACGAGTATAATTAAGCACATTGATGTTTTCATCTCATAGCCATTTTCGATGTTAAACTAAACTGCCTCTGGTACGACTTATTGCATGTTAATTTTCTTTTTTCCTATACTTATGTTGTTATGACTAATCTATACACCGAAGTATCTGGAGTCCTTAGTATTTACTAACGCAACATCCTGGTCTTTTACGATGGATTCTTGGTAGGTTTCATCTCACTGCTTTCATTTCAAGTCCAGATCATAGTTTCCGTGTTGGAAATGTTTATTGAATCCTATTTCCTGGATTACTTAATACAAGATGCAGACTTTCCAGAAATATAAATACCCATTCCATCAACAGTACCCCCATATCATCAGTACAATTGCGTCCAGAGGAAAGCAGGATACTTGTTTTCTCTTGATAGACTCGTTCTGCATGCAGCATGGAATGCTTATATGGTCAGTGCCTCCTTATATCGTTGATTGTACTCGAGCATGGCATAGTCTAGGAAATACACTGGGGTTCTAATTTCCTCTTTGTCTTACTCCTGATGATGTATGAACTATCGTCTTATTATGGTCCTCGCCAAACATGTCAGATTCTATAGATCAATATACTGTCTATATAAAATCGATGTATTCAGTGGATTCGAACCTTGGGAAATTAGAACAAATCTCTGTTGATGTGGTTATATAATGCCGGGAGGTCGACAACGCTGGTATACAGTTTCCCATTAGCGGGAATATTTTCTATCAATATCAACTCCTTTGTAATATTCTGAAAAGCTGTTTTCATGTTTACACCTTTATGCAAATTGAAACAACCGCTTTAGTTTCCTTTCTTTCACCATATGGTCAGTTTTAGACTGAGTGGTGTTACAGGGTGTAATCGATTTCTATTTTTCCAGTATTAGGTGATTGGCACTGGTGTGCAGTAATATGAATCTATTTTCAGGGCGTATGATGAAATTTGTTTCGCCTTGAAAATCTTGCCTTATCTGTGATTGCACTAGATTTTCATCACGCCCAGACACAATTGTCCCGGCTTTCAGTTTCTTGGCACATGGCCATTGTCTGTGATGGACGTTACTCCAAAGAAACGAACGAAAATTGTAACGCTGCACGAACACACTAGCAAACCTTTGCAGTGAGCAAATCAAAGTATTATAGATTGACCCGGGAACTCTACTAATTTAAAATCCAGTTAAGAATTTGTGGTCAATCTGAAAGGAAGGACTTCTTGGAATGGACATAGGAAGTAATAACATGTGCTATGTGTCATGTTTTATTAGAAAAATACGAAAAAGAAGTAAATAATAACGTAATTATTCGTTTTGTTTCAATTGATTTACACAAAGGTGTCGAGTTAACCAGGAATTTATTTTCAACATTTATTAGTATCTTCATCAATTTCTGTTAATTTACATTATTACGTTTTTAGCGAATAGTTGTTTCGTCGTAAAATTAAATCTATTTTTATTTTATATTCAAGCAGTTAAATTTAACAGCTGTAGTGACTTATAATGTTGCGATCAAAAGCTATAAAAGTCAGAAAAATAAAAAAAAATAGTTTACAGAAAATTTATGTACAAATTAAAACGGTTTATCTCCGAATCTAAAACCGAAGGAACACTATTAAACGACTTTCACTGTTTAAACGGATATTTTCTTTTACGCCAATCATCATTCTAGATTATCGATGTTGTAAAGGTGAAATTATCAGTCCCCATGCGCCACTTAAACTAATTTCTTTGCCGTTCGTATGGTGTCATGGAGTATGCTTAGAGAATACATATTTCAATTTAATCGAGTTAGTGGGGTAGCCGAAGCTACGTTAGTGTGTATGGAAGCACAGGCGTCTAGCGAAACATAGCGAGCATGACAGAGAAAAATGATAATAAAACTACTAAAAATAACAATAACTGCACAAATCTTTTAACATATGACAATAACATCAACAAATTTTCTAAAAAAATAACTATATTAAGGATAGCATAAATTTGATAGCAATAATAATAAAACATAAATTTAATGTTAGCAATTAGAATAGCAACATAAATTTAATAATAATAATCATAACACAAATATAATTATAATTAAAGCTATAATAATAATAATAATATTGATTTACTAATACTACTACTAATAATAATAGTTATAATATTTTTTCCAAAATGAGGCTACGTGGAAAATGTCATGAGGCCATTTCTGAACTTACTTTTATATACCAGTAACCAAAGGAAATAAAATAATAATAATATGATAAATTTAATTATAATAAATGTAATAAAACAATATAATTTTAATAATAATAACAAGAGTAATAAATCAGAACCGATTTAATCATATTAAACTTAATAATACGAATTTTATTATAATATTAAGAATATTATTAAATGCATAAATTTTATAAATTTTATACCAACAAAAATTAAAAATGTATAAAATATTCAAGATATTAAAGAAGTCTCCGACTAGTATTATTGTTGTTACTAATGATATTGATATTAATTTTGTGTTCTTAATATTCAGGGAGAGGCATTTTTACCGAAATGTCTGTGTAAAGAAAGGGGAGAAGGATTCATGCTTCTGGTGATCTTGTCAACTCACATATCACAGAATTTGGATTTTATGCATAACAAAATAACTAGCGATTTATTATGAAGAGACAGAAATTGCAGCAGGACTGAAAATTACATGAATTCCAAATGTGAAATCTGACAAATTAAAATTCAAAAATTGGAGGAAAAATTTAAAAAAAAAACTCAATGAATGACAGAAAAGCTGGCCGATAATGATTTACACGGAAACCACGTAGAAATAAACTTGATCGACTTTAATAACCGCTCAGAAAATATTTACTAAAAGACGCAATATTATTAGCCAGATTTTATTTCACATAAAGTAGTAAATATTTTACTGGCATTTTTGTGCATATAATAAACATGTCGAATCATCTATGGCGTATATAGTACAGATCTCAGCGCACCTGTTGCTACTGCTGTGCTGTTTGTAGAAAGTATATTTTATTGGATGATGTCCTAGTTTCACGCCCAACAGGTTTTGAATTCAGAGTTGTCAATCACCGAGACTTGTAGAAAACAAACTTCAGAGATCCTAGTCTAGTTTGTTATTAGCTGATAGCTTTAGAGAGAAGAGACTGATTCATAATTTTCCCATTCTATTTATTCGAAAACAGTTGCAACTGCTTTGGTTGGATTTCGATGTCGACATATCAATGTCTTTTTCTGATAGAGAAATCGTACGCTATGAACCCATTCCATTTGAAAGTATAATTAACCAAAAAATTCCAGCGATGAGATCATACTGATCCATTGTAAAGAAGGCGATGGTGATCTCCCAAATACTCTAATTTGCTTTTCCGATTTCTCGACGTCTAAATCAATATTTTTCACGGAGTTATCTGGAAATGATTTCCCTCACTCTATAGGCCACGTGCTATTAATAATTTTATTAATTATTAATATATTTGCCTCAGTCAAATGATTTCCTTAATAATATTTATATTGACATCGCTTATTTATTTACAACTATGTTTCGCTGCTGTTCAGAAATTAAACAATTAGAGCATATGGTCAAAGATAGCATTAAGTTAAAAGCCTTATTAGAGTAGAAGAAAAGTTAAAAGAAATAGTCAAAAAATTGAACTGGATGTTAACGGTTTTAAAAGAAAGTAATATCCTGTGTAATTTGTCTCTCTATCATTAACATGTAAGCCTAGGAAAACAAAACTATCGTAAGAAAAACATATGTGCCGATATTATGGTAAAGATCTGATGCTCATTTGAGATCCATTGCTCAAGAACGAATAAAATAGATGAGAAAAATGGTTTGTGTACAGCAATGTATTTCCTAGATGTGTAAGAATTGCTCGGAAGCACACATAAAAAAAAAAATCTATATACAAGTCCAATTGGTCCAATAGGCAAATCAATTCCAAAATTATCTCCGTTCTTCAAGCTGAAGTACTCAACTCCAACCCCGGAAACTAGACTCACATTAAAATGAGCGTACCGTGCTTTTATGCGCCTGATTTAGCCATCACTCATCCAATGAGCGTCCAGAACCAACCAATAAAAATGGCTACAAACGACACCACCACTTCCGTCCACACTAAGTTCTGCCCGAATCATCTTCAGTGCGAAGCTCACCAATTTGTTGTCTCCACACTCCATTGCAAATCATACACGCTACTCTGGACCTTTTGGGTCGCTGTGGTATGTCTTCGTTACAGAACCCAAGTGTAATCGACGTAAAATGCAGAGAAAACGTCCATGGAATTTGGAATGCTTGCCTTAGACAAAGATGATAGTTGAAAAAACGTACCGTGCCCATCTCCCAGAACCAGCCAATAAAAATTGCTACAAGCGATACCAGTACTTCTGTCCACACGAAGTGCTAATCGATTCACCGTCAGTCCGAAGCTCCCCAATTCGGCATCTCCACACTCCATTGCCAAACATATAAACTTTTGTCCCTTTTAAGTTGCTGAGGTAAGTCTGCGCTGCAACATAATACTATTAGGGAAATCTAAATGATCCACCGTTAACCTCTCTAAAAGCTAGCCTTCTTCAGATGATGTTGTGACTTTTTATTATAGGTTCTTTCCTCCAAAAATTAGTTGCATTAAAATCATTATTCTTCCCGGCTAGATCGGGTAAATGTTCTAATCGAAAAAAGCGCCCAAAATTGACCAGTCGAAACGAAATCTTCTTTTAGGAAGGCAACTCCAGAACTCGAGTTAGTTTGCAGAACATGCCAAAATTGACAGAGCTTGGTTACTATGTCCAACAACACACACCATAGTGAGTGAGTTTACCTTGAAAATTTAGATTACTACTGATTTCAATATCGAAAAGTCTTTTTACGACAATTCAATATAATCAAGGCCTGTAACATTTAGAGTAGAGTATTAAGTAATATGAGACCTAACTGTTGACGGAAAGAAACCTGCACCTACCTCAAATAAAATGTAAAACTTATGTGGTTCGATAAATAGACAGGCAAATATCAATATCTGATATTTGATATTCAGTTGGAAACGCCGTAAAGCGAACATTGCACAGTTTATTGCTGTTTTTAAAATTATAATTATATTCACAAATTTACTTTATATGAAATTCTATTATTCTCACATATCTTGCATATTTAAATATCTCTTTATTCGATTTTTCATATGAAGACACCTTAATTGCTGCTGCGAGGAATAAAAAAAATCCTATCTTGTCACGTTTCCAGTATAGGTCTCTCATACCAATATTTAAGTATCTGATTTAGTTTCGATTCGTTCAGATATGTATGTTGCCACTTATTGTTTGCCCTTGAAATCTCACTACCATCCTTCTTGTAGTTTTAGGTCATTTTATTGAATATCTAGTTTAATCACTGGGCGGTTAAATATTATACATCCACTGTTTCTTCGGTCTGGCCTAATGCGACGTAATTGCAAAATTTCAAATAACCTTGTTTTACATTCTACGATATCATTTATGGTTTATTTATTTAGAAAGATAAGACCACGAATATGAAAATTTACGAGATATTCTATGTGCTGTATCCCTGTCTGATCATGTCTCTCCACGACTGCCTGTTATTTCTATCTGTCAATAAGATTATTTTTTGGTATGCATTGCCGTCTCTCTATTTTGCCAACGTTTTTCTCAAGATAGTTAAGTGATTATTCGCTGCTTTCCTTTCTCCCACTTGCTTTGAATATATTCTACGAAGAGTTTCACATTTTTCCGACCACATTTTCCTATTATATATCCTAGAAATTTCAACTTTTTATTTACTTAACACTGTCATTAAAGCTTCATGTTTCTCACCTTTTCATTCCATGATTTTCATTTTCAGCATGCTTCTGCAGAAACGCATTTCTGTTGCCTTGAATTATTTCTTCCTCAATGAGTAGATTGTCCAGATATCAGTGCCACATAAGAGAACCAATATTTCATAACATTTCAGTAATCTTTTTAATATTTGTAACGAAGTTTTCCCGTTTCTTTATACTTTGCACAAATTTTGGAAGGCACCTTTCGCTATGCAGACACATATCCAAGATATTTAAGTTTATGTAATTGCTTTCAGTGATTTCAATGTGTAGTTCATATCTTGTCTGTTTCCTTTCCTAAAGTCCAGACGATGTTTCTTCTTACAAACGATGTTTACTCTTTTCTTCTTACCTTCATTTCCTATCTTCCATACGGATTCCTGTAATTTCCTTTCTGTTTCTGATATCGACACTGTCCCTTTCATATTTAATATTGTTAAGATTGTGGCCATCAATAAGGAATTCTATACGAACTTCTAATACTCTAAGGACAAACTCACTGTAAAGGTTGAATAAATCCGATGAGAATACACGAACTTTTCTGTCGCCCCCTTTTTTTTCTATTTTTGAATGTTGTCTAAATTCAACGTTGAGTCGGGTCAATAGTCATACGGGTGATCGTTAGGGAATATCAGGGTTACTAAGCTACGCGACTGACGTAAAAATCCGTTGATGGATATTGCCTCACTACTTATCTTAACAGAAGATATTTTTGGGTGTGAAGGTTAAATTTCTACTCCGTGATGTAGGTCACGTACTCATAACTTGAAACGACAGATCGAAGCTTATTAACGTGAAGATAACTAACAATAACAATATAAGCGTGATTATCTAGAGGATATATGGAGGAAAAACGTGTTACGTTATTCAACCACAAACAAATGCATTACAACTAATTCTAATAACGTTTAAAAATACAATCTCCAAAGAAATGGTCAATGCTATCTGAAGACACCACAAGTAACCAAAGCTGATTATAGCTTCAAAAGAATAAAAAAAAAGCCAACAAAAAACTGCATGCATGGGAACTAATATGAAATGTGTAAACATCATTCTACTTCAATTACAATAAAGTCTAACAGCCACCTAGAGGATAAAGTGATTAGATTATCCTCGGATTTTTACATCCCCAGATAACATCTGAGCAAGACATTTGAAAACAATATATGAGGAAAGGAGGAACTAGCATATTGTAAGACTGGTATCAAACCTTCGGGAGTAGATGAAGGGAGGAAAAATAGCATGACCTTGGACAGGAACTGCGAAATGTTTACAACATGAAGGATTATACTGTGCCTATTATAGTTATCGAGTTGGAACCTTGTCAAAAACAATAAAATAGTGAGTGGATGATTTGGAACTACGAGGGAGAACACAGATTGTCAAGTTCAGGGCATTGCTAACATCGGCAAAGATAATGAGAAATATGCAGGAGATTTGAGAAAACAAGCTGTCACTCAGCCTCCTATATTATCCACCTTACATATCGCGTGCAAATATAAGAAAGACCATTAATAATAATAATAATAATAATAATAATAATAATGGCAATAATAATAATAATAATAATAATAATAATGGCAATAATAATAATAATAATAATAATAATAATAATAATAATAATAATAATAATAATGGCAAGAATAATAATAAAAAAGCAGAAATAACCTGAAGGTAGTAATCTTCTCTGTGAAATGCGCAACAACCAAATATTAAAAAAAAAGAAATGCGAAGAAAGAATGATGAACCTATTTAAACGCACCCGGAGAAAAGAAACATGGCGGTTATGAGCTTCGAAGGTCTGATGCTGATGTACATAAACACAAACAATATTAATGACTGAAGAAAATATGGATAGATTTTAGAAAGGATGGACTGGATAAAATCCTATTTACAAATACTAGTCAAATTTAATAAACAATAATGCAAGCCCAACCAATACAGTATGAACCCATTTTGAAGCTACTGAACTTTTAGTGACTAACAGTCTAAACTTGACATCGAAGGAATAAATTAATTGATATGTTAAGTTTGGGAAATATATTCATAATACATGTCAGTACTTCAATGCGCTATATCGTGAAAATTATTATGAAATTCACCTTGATGCATGATTCAAATTCTGTTTGAATTTAACATTCAGACTGATAAGTACAAAATCTACAATGAGATTAAAAGGTACAAAGAGGAAATGCCTTCACATACTACGAGATAAAATATATGATGAATTATAGCAGGAATAAGTAATTATAAGGATTCAGAAAAGGAATTAAAGCATTGGAATATTTAAAGTAATTGAAATTCTTGGTTCGAACAAAATACGATAAAGACAAGTGCATTAACAAAATCCTGGGTAGCCACTACTTAAAATGGATTAAAGAAATTGTAAACCAACACTCTTTCGCTTAACTAACACTTAATTAAATATTTTTCAATCAAAATTCATGTATTTAATAGACTGATTACCTAATAATTTAGATTATAACGCGCTAATGCATGTATCATTGAATAATAATAATAATGATAATAATAATAACAACAACAAAACTACTACAATAATAATAATAATAATAATAATAATAATAATAAGAAGAAGAAGAAGAAGAAGAAGAAGAAGAAGAAGAATTCTAAAAATGTGCAAGCCTCCCTCGTGACAGTAAATTTTCTTAAACACTGCAAGGGAATGTGGAATACCACATTATACTCAAATGACGCCTGAGTCAATGCCACCTCCAACCGCGTGAATATCCGACAAGGGATCTTTCACGGAGACTCCCTATCACACCTTCTGTTTTTTCTGTCCTTAATACCCCTAATGCATGAACTAAACAAATAATAGCTATGGCTATAAACAAAACAAGAAAATATTCAATCACCTACTTTAAGGGAATGATCCCAAACTCTTTGCAAAATAAAATAATAATGAGTTGAAGGCTCTCCTCAATAATGTAAAATATTTCGTTGGCGATATAGGTATGGATTTCGTATTAGATAAATGTGCAAAAGTAACATTCGAAAAAGGGAGAATTACAAAAGCATAATCAATCGATGTAGATATTGTAACAAGTATTATGGAAGTGGATCAAAAAGAAACCTAAAGGTACCTAGAAATTAACGAAAAAGATGGGGTACTTTATACCCAAATGAAGGAGAAGGTAAGAAAAATTAGTACATGCGTGTGCGTGTAGTGATAAATACAAGTTTGATTCACAAAGCAGAATAGCAACCATCATCATTTTGTCTGTCTCGGTGGTGCAATTGAATTTCAACATACTTAAATGGACCATAGCTGACATTAAGCGAATGGCAACCAAAACGAGAAAGTTTCTCCCCCTGCCACCGCATGCATCATCCCAAGGCTGATGTTGATCATCTCTATGTGTTCAGATCTAAAGTGGATTTGTTCAACTAGTACTGCCTTACAAAATTACAACAATTGGCCTTCAAATATACCTGGAAACTACACGAGACACGATGATTGTTTGTGTCAAAGATATTTTTCAGTAATAAAGGAAGAAACAAGTTCAAAATGGAGTTTCAAGTGGGTGAAAAAATGCAAGTTATGAATAATACACCGAGTGTATTTGCAAAAATATTTAAAAAGAAAGAAAAAGGCAAATGCAAACGACCAGATACAGAAACAATGACAAGATAAACAGCTTAAGGGTCAATACTCTGCCTCTACCAAACAAGCTGACGTAAACAAACGCCGTACCCGTCAGTTGATACGTACTGCAGGCTTAAAAGCTGAAACCGAAGGTTTTATTCTTGCTGCGCATGACCGATGTTTGCTAACTAGAAAATACCAAGCATACATACTGAAAAATTGTGTTCACCCAAAATGCAGATTCTGTTATAAATATCCAGAGTCAATTGACCACTTTGTATTAGTTTGCGCAGTATTGGCACCCACGGAATATAAACCTTGGCATGACAGAGTAGATTAATATTTGCATTGAAAAATCTGCAACACTTAGGAAAGGAAACTACAAGAAATTGGTAAGAACAACATCCAGACTGCTTTATGGAGATAGGATTTGAAACAGATTCTTGTAACAAAACATCTTCAAAAATGATACCAAGACATTTTTATCGAGAACTGGGAAAGAATAAAATAGAGATAAATGACCCACATAATATTCAAGAAGTCGAGGAATTCTGGTGTAAGATGTGGAAAAATTGCAAAATGCACAATGAATGAGCTACATGGATCAAACAACAACAGGAAAAACACACATACATATAGAGTGCCCAAAATGGCCGAATATCAATATTACTGATACAACCGCTGCCATGTACAATACTCCAAACTGAAAAGAACCAGGAATAGACCGAATAGCCAATTTCGGGATAAATGACCAATGAAACACCCACCAAGACCTCGCCCGGGCATACTTTGATATAATCATAAACCCAGAATATTTTCCAAACGGTTCACTTGGAGAGTAAAATAAATAGTCATCTAAACATTAGAAACGCAGAATGCCCCACACCCGGCTACCAAAAATGTACAAGTACCTGACTTCTACCATAACCGAGAGGACCCACAACTTGCTTGGGAAAAACAATTTACTTCCAGCAGAACTGAACGGATATAAAAGAGGAATTTAGGTAAGGATCAACTAACTATAGTGGAAGATGTGAAAGCAACAAGAAAAAACATATTGATAACATAGATCGATTACAGAATGACGTCCGACAACGTAGCACACACACTTATAGATAGAGATAAGCCTAAACATATACAGAGTATGCCCCAGGAAGGACCAAATTCATAAAAAAAAAGGTATGAAAACTGGCTGAAGAGCTAAGGACGTAAAGCTGCAAAGACGATGAATAAAAAATACATGTCATTATGGGGTAGATCAAATTCTACATTGGAAAATCCGTCATCACTTCAAGATAAAACCAACTGTAAACTGGTACGAACATAATCCTGAATATGTAGTTTAGGGAGCAAATGTCACATTCCTCTTGCAATTTTCAGTCAATACAGATCGAACAATCCAATCAAATCACCCAAATATTATTTTCAAAGGTAGAAAAGAAATAGTTTATAGAGTGATTGATATGAACTCACCAAGGGATAAAAACATTTCTGTGGAATTTTTGTTGAAAAACAAAGCTAATACAGCAACATAGAGATTGAAATAGAAAAAAAAAGGTGATACTTAAAAACTAAACGTGTTCCTGTTGGGTTATTGTTTTGCGTCTGATAAAGAAAAAGAATTAAAAACAACTGAACAAAATACGTCGTGTATAATCTTTCCAGGAAAATGCTCAAATATTCCTGCTTAATAGCATAACACATTTTATCTATATTTTTTGTTTTTGTTTTTATTTGCTTAGTAGCTGTTTTTTTATTTAATTAATTGGAAACAACAAGAACAAAAAAAATACTCTGCTTGTCCTAGGTCATAAATAGGCCAACATTGTAGCAACCCTAATGTGAGGAATTAGACAACGGTACCAAACATTAAAAAGAACTAAAAAAATAAAATGTAGATTGTTCCACGTGCCATGTCCCTTCAGGATGTCTCAGTTATTTCCCTTATCTCAACTCTCCAAGTAGTCTGGTATTCAACACACAACTCTTTGGGTCTAGTCACTGAATACAATCAACACCTTTATCTACTGTGTAATATCTCCTTGAGGACATCTGTTTATTAATTTCTGGGACTTATATAACGTAATGTCTCGGAACTATTTTTACCAATATTTATATTGCAATTTTTCTGTTATTATTATTATTGCATATTATTTTACTAGATCTTATATTGCATTTTTTATTGTTATTCATTGCTTTTCCCTAACACTACTTATTACTGGTTCCACATTGAATTCATTTCTTTGTTTTATCGGCTTAGGAAATTTTCCAGCCTAGCATATGTGGTGATTCCTTAAGTTTTCCTATTTTCCAGATATAATGTTTGTCTATTATTTCAACCTCATCCGACAAACAGTGGGGATCTCCATTTTCCCTCCTGATTTTTCTATTTCCCCTACTGTTAACGCTTAACGATATTCTTGGATGTTCTATGGAGTCTTACCATAATGGGGCGGCCTGTTTCTCCTCTACATTTTTTACCACAACTGCACACAGTCCTTATATCTCATCTCAGAGACATAGACAGACCAAGAACATTTGTTCATGAAGGTTAGTTATTTTAGGTTTGAAGAATGAGGCAGCCAAAGCGTTTTTGGAGTAAACTCGAAAAGGAAAAGAGAAGACCATCTAGTGAATATAAAATCCGAAGGGGATTTGGTGATTATATCTAAATATTTAACACTAACGAGTACATTGGGCTAGGATGAGAAATCCCTCGATTAATGCGCATTTATACGTTTTCCATTAAAGCGTTAAAATTTTTATATACCAAAATCTGGCTAGTGCATACATAATACTCGATTAGTGCAGTAGAACATTCTTATGTTTAACAATTATAATTGAAAATAGATTTTTCTACTTACTATATACATATCAGGCGCACTAATCGAGGGATTCTTATATTATCGAAATGTTTCATGGCAGGCATATTTGCAATTTCATATATTTTGTACCCCGCCACGTCGGTGTGTTTCTAACTCAATAATAATAATAGCAAAATGAAATTAATATTTCAGGCTTTATTTAACAAGGAAATGGCTGAAAGCTCTGTCATATTTATTATTCTGCATTTTTTAATTTTATTTTATCTAATTTTTGCATGTGACCTTAAACTCCGCCGAGCGATATGTTTGAAATTTAATAAAAATTTATCGAACGTGTTTCACCTACTGTAAAATATAAAATTTTGTGATATAATGACCGCTTCACATTGTTAGTTCTAGTCTGGGCTTTTACATTAAGGGTTGGAATATGAAACCTAGAATGAGAAAAGTGGCTAGCCTAGTTCTCAAATGACTTTATCGGGAATAATTAGGCAGTTTCAATATGATGAATGGCGGTTCCCATGTGAGGAATTTATATCGAGAAATGAATGATGAGGAATCAATTATTGACCTTAAATAGTGATTATGTTTTTATAATGCCAGTGTGTGCAGGAAGGAAAATGAAAGATCCTGATGCAAAGAATGTTCTGTAAATGCATACATAGATAACACTGGTGGAAATATGAAGGAAGAAAGAAAGAAAAAAAAAGAAAGTGATGGAGGGGAAAGGAATTCCTGCAGGAAAAAGAAAATTATTTAAAACGAAAGAATAATGAAAGAAGTATTCAAAGAAAGAGACGAAATAAAAATGAAAAAGAAAGATAGTTGAAGAATGATGGTATTTTCATAATATATAAAAGGTGAGTTGAAAGAAATAAGGAAAAAAAAAGTAATTATTGGTTGATTGTTTTTAGCGGCATATCAAAATTTCTATGCGTTATTTAAAGTTAAATTTCGATATTTTGTACGCAATTTTATTTATTTATTTTTGACAATATTCCTCTTCACTTGGATTCTGTTGAAGAGACTGATTCATATATTTCAGAGGGTATCTGCGCGTAATTAAATATA
The DNA here is from genome assembly GCA_903632075.3 of Acanthosepion pharaonis. Taxonomy (NCBI): domain Eukaryota; kingdom Metazoa; phylum Mollusca; class Cephalopoda; order Sepiida; family Sepiidae; genus Acanthosepion; species Acanthosepion pharaonis. Next base: position 2,247,344 of record CAHIKZ030000147.1, read on the forward strand.
AAGAACTCAACTGCAATTAACGTCCTGGGAAAGACGATAAACTACGACCGGCAGCAAAGCCTCTGATGAGGAGCGTTGAACCACCTCTTAATTGCTAGTGTTCCCAGGTCCACCCTGACTCGAGATGGTAACATCTGTTAAGTTCCTAGGTATGGGCAAATACTTAAACACCAAAGTGGGGTCAAAACAATATGAACGTGTAAAAATATATTTTAATAACAGGAATAATTGTTTTGTAAAAAGAATTATTTACCAGCCACGAATTTTTCAAAAACAAATATTACCTACAATATATTATCACCAGCAATACATTTTTGAATATATATATATATATATATATATATATATATATATATATATATATATATGTGTGTGTGTGTGTGTGTGTGTGTGTGTGTGTGTGTGTGTGTGTTATTATCAGCAATACACTTTTTAGGAACCAATATTACCAGCAATAGATTTTTGAAGAAAAATTATTACCAGCAAAAAAAAATGTTATCGGCATTTAATAACCTATTGAGATAGATATGCCGTAAAATAAAACAAAACAAGGCCCCTGGAATTTGAACTCGTTGCTTAAATTCGGTGATCGTACGGAGACTGCTGTATCAAACTGTTGTGGCCGCAAGACAAAGAAAGTTTGGAAAACTAAAAATAAGTAGCTGGAAAAAGGAATAATGAAAGAAAATAAAATGTTGAAATATGGAAAACTGAGAAAGAAAGATAAAAGAATAACAAATTTAATCTCCTAATGTATGGAAAAGGAAAGAGAAAGAAAGGATAAAAGTGAGGAAGGGAGGAAGGAACGATGAAAGGAAGCACATTTTAAGTTGAAATTAAAGAAAATAATGAAAATAGAACGGTTTAGCAACAAAGTTGTCCTTACTTGTTTCCTCCCAGTATTTTTCTCCGTGAGAAAGCGCGTGATGTGGAAGTTTGCGAGATCACATTGGAAATGTTAGGAAAATGTGCATATTTATAGATTTTACTTTAAAATTGACGTTTTAACTGCAAAATAGATGTTTGCTTCTGAATAATAAAACTAAATTCGAAAACGCTACTCTTTTCCCATATTAACACAATTTTTATTTTTTCAAAGATATTTATGCATGTAGCATCTTTATAGGAATACTATTGCTTAGTTGGTAAATACGGGAGAGGGATCTATAATCCAATGTATACTCATATTTAAAGCTTGCATCTATAAGTGTGTGTTGAATAGTTATCCAGGTCAGGCAAAGAGCTAGTATTTCAAAGGTTGATTTATTTTTCAGGCTGGTTATCCTCATTTGAAACAATTTATGTAACACAAACATGTATCATATTATCTTCTATTTTTGATGTCTCACTCAGCCAAATTAATAATGTCCTTTCTCTCAGAATATAGGCCGCTGTTCTCTTAAACGTCCTCGGCAAGATCCATAGACGGGTAAGCAAAGTGGTTGATCCTGATCTGGCCTCTCGTCTACAGGCGCTTTCTCACTAACTCTGACTTTTCTACAAATACTTACACGGTATGCACACGGAAGCGTGCAACAAGGCTGGCATCACGGTCCCATTCTTTCCTTGTCGAAACGGTTTAATGTGGCCGTCTCTTCTACTCCAATAGTTTCATGTCTCGCACTTCCCGTCTGTGAAACTCCCTTCCTATTACTTGTTTCCCTGATAGCTATAATCTCCAACTGTTGAAATGTAATGTCAATCGACATCTCCAGACCCCCCTGTCCTTTCCCGTCGTCCTTTCGTCTATCCCGCCTCTTTATTCCCACTCCCACTCAGTAATCCCTTGCCTGCTAGTGCCATCCCGCCTTGCACGGGATAAAATGGTTATATATATATATATATATATATATATATATATATATATATATATATATATATATATATATATATAATTAGAAGAAATGGTCTATGTGTGCTTTTTTATAATATGTAAAATATATAGATTGGTTACTAAAACCAGGACAAACGAAAAAGTACCAATGTAGTTAGTACGATAGTCATTTATTGAATATTAATTATTAACCATAAGACAAAAATGAAGGACGGAAAGTAACGTTTAAGTTCGGAATTTTCGGACACGCTTGTGTCCTTCATCAACGAAGCAGATGTTTTTGTAGCCGGTGTATTTTCTGATGGAAATCATATTATTTAAAAAAAAAACTGATCTCTGTCTTATTCCTCACTGTTCGAAATTAACTTAAATTTAAAATTTTGATCGGTGTAGAGCGTTAGGCTGTTCTATTATTATTAGAGAAGGATTAAGTCAATGTCAAAAGCATAATACTTCCGCTTTTTTGGAGACAAAAAAAAATTAAAATGAGCCATATGCGTTTTACCGATATTAACGAATCAAATGTGACCAGCGCTAAAGTCAAACTAACTGAAAAAAATTGTATATAGGTTTGTGTGCATATAAATCCTAGACAATTTCATTCGGGACAGATAAAAATAGTTAAATTATTTCGTAACATATCCAGAAGAATGAAGTTCAACTTTCACACGGAGTTAAAAGGAAGGGAGGTAATCTAACATAATGTTAATTCGTCATATGTTCGGTCAGATTCCTACATAAAATTTTGTAGTTGATAATTAAAAGGACTCTTAAAGAAATTGGCAAATGGCTGATATATTATTACTGATAGTATAGTGAGAGCGGAGCAATGATTCGTTTCTGGGACGTGAGTTGCATGGTAGAGAATAATTCGTCACCCACAAGGCCAGGGAAGCGCTTTTGAACACTGCACAAATAATCCATTCCTGGTCTGATTTTATTCATGGCAACTGAATTTTGATATGTTCTACAGCAATGCAAGTAACAGAGCATTTTTCAGCACCTTTTGCAATGGCATGGATATACGCATTTATTTGGAGTCGAAAAACTGCTTTATACGCAGGAGTCATTAGGGGGAAAGAGCATATTTGAGAGTCTATCGACTCACTTAGATTGGCGCTGATTTAGGGTCTTTAATGCAGCTAGGTTAATTTAGGATGTATTGAATTATACCAGCAAGTATTTTTCCATTTAACTGTGAGAGTTAAGTCAGAGAAGTGAACAGCTGCCAGCCACTTTTTATTTGGAGGCGGACTCATAGATAAAATCTCATATATATATATATATATATATATATATATATATATATATATATATATATATATATAGTTCTAACAGTTCTGAGGCAGATATATACAAAATGGATTGCCAGAAATTTTTCTCACAATAAAATGAGGAAACCTGTAGAAATATAAAAATATATCTATCAACGGAAACGAGACGTTACACACAGTACATTATCAAAAGAAATTAGTCATACATAAAATAAATTCGACAATACGTTTACCTTGTTTGCGCCAAAGAAGTATGTAAGTCTCTTGCTGGGGTAAAGAGCCACATTCGCTCAGCACATCGGAAGATATTCCCAAAAAAGATATGTCGGAGTGGCCGTACTCTGACAGGAGTTGGGAACCACCATATATATATATATATGGACAACCTTCAAAAGCGTGACAACACTTCGCAGATATCTCTCTCGAGTGAGACCCCCCCCAAAGAGGAGAACATGACTAAAGACTGTGTGTACGCTATCACGTGCAGCTGCGGAAAGGAATATAAAGGAGAGACAGGCCACCCCCTCAAGGTAAGGCTTCAAGAACACCAGAAAGCTGTAACGCGAGGGGAAGTAGAAAAATCAGGCTTTGCTGACCACATATGGAGAGAGAAAGGAGATCACCGTCCCCTGTGGGATCATGTTGAGATCATAGACAGGGAACACCATTAGAAAAATTCGTAAACTTAAGGAATCAGCATATATGCTAGGCCACAAAAATCTCCTGAGCCGAATAAGCATAGAAATAAATACAATAAGGAGTGCCAGAGAAAATCAATGATAACAAAGTTGCAATATGAGCTCTGGTAAAAACATGCAATGATAACCGAAAAATTGCAATATGAGCACTGGTAATAAATGATTGCTGAAAACATTAGGTTTATAATACCCAGAAATTCATACCCAGGTTTATAATACCCAGAAATTCATATCCTCAAGGACACATGGCACTGTGGATAAAGCTAGATCCAGTGACAGACCCAAAGAGTGCGAATTCAATACCCAGTTAAGGCAGTGGAGAACCTTCAGAGGGAAAATTTGCAGGAGATAACTGATAACTGACATCCATCAAACATGGCACGTGGAACTAGAACAGTCTACCCCAGTGATCGAAATAAAGTCTAACAGCGAGTCAATATATATATATATATATATATATATATATATATATATATATATATATAAAGGCAAAAGTCTTTTCTGTTAATATGTTTGACTGTCTGGTCATCTATTTTAACCATAGCTTAAGAAATGTGGGCTTATGTCATTTCTAAGTGTATTTATATATCAGATATTGATGATTGAATGCCAACTACAATTTCTATTCACATCATTCGCACATTCATATTCTATAAGTATCGGCAAAATGTGACAAGTTTATTTTATAATTTTTTTCAATAAATAGTAAATATATTCATTTTATACCTGTTTCTTTCTCAAAAGATTTTCATCGAACTGCAGTTGGTATTCTAAGTGTAATATTCAATTAGACCCACAACTTTGAGGATAATATCATTGTTTGAAAATGTTATTTACATTTTAAGGGGTGTATTAATATAATCAGTGAGCGAGAAAACAATGAAGTGAAATGTAGAAAGAATGACAAATTGTAATTTATGTTTAAATGAACATAAACAAAGTGCTTGAAAAGGTAAATGGAAAAGAATGGAGCATGTCAAATTAAATGTTAGCCAAGTAAACTAAAAATAAAATAGTGAAATATGCTAACAAATGTAGGACCTCCAATCAGTTCACTGGAGTATGAACTACTTTTTAAATGTTAAGCCTCCAGAAAAAAAAAACCGCTTTAATCTAAACAGTATAGAAAACTTTTCCTACCTGCCTCCAGGGCAGAGTCTCGTTCGGGGAGGTAGACTGACCCTGAAACCGTTTATACTGGTTCGAAAGGGAATATTTTTGGCCGAGCCTACGAGCTCGGAAGACCCAGATAATACTGGGCCTTGTACCGCATCTACTCTAGGGGTGGGGGGGGCTAGATAATACCGATTTCCTACTTATGTTTAGACATATATTATCATGATAGCCGCTTTGACGATCATTTTACCTGGTACACTAACTAAATGAATTAATGCTTGCCTTCAGTTTGACATCCAGAACCAACCTTTATACCGTTGAAATAGCTAAAGGCAACGATCTCTTATACTCCAAAATCTACTTTCTCACACTTTCCACCCCGGCATGCTAGTGGCATTCCTGTCTGCTTTGGATTAAATTATGCAGAAAAAAAAAAGTTGTTTGTGATGATAATAATGGTAATAGATTATAACATGCAGAGAAAATCATGACTACGAATGCTAAAGATATTAAAATCGAAATATTTAACATTCAATGACTGCATCGTCATCTCCAGGAGAAAAAACATGAATATTCAAAAAGAGAAGCCATAAATAAAAGAGGGAAATAAATACATTCAAATAAAAAAATTATTAACTAAAATAAAATAAAATAATCAAAAAATAAAAAAAACTGGGAAACAAATGATTATGGAAAAAGAAGACCCAACACCCATTTCAACTTCGCGATTTCTTTTTCTCTAAGAAAGAACATGAAAGGAAAATCTTCATTGAGAAATCAGCCCGGTGGATGAAAGAGGTCGGTCAAGCATCTGGGTAAAACTTATGAGGACCACTGACAGCTGTCAAGAGGAATTGTCAATAGAGTCGAAACGAGAAAAGAGGTTTACGGAAGAGGAACAAGATCCTTCGCCTGTAATTCAATGGCGAGGGAATCAATCCAGATTCAGTTAACAGCACTGATAAAAGCAACCACAGGTGATTAAACATTTGATGCTATCTTGGATTTGATAAAATCAGGGGCAAGTTTAAAATGTCAGCGCTTGATATCTGCTTATGTAGGAATAAGAAAAAATATTTTACTACACTGCTATTTCACACACTATTCAATGCCTGCCTCTATCGCTTTCAAGACCAGTGTATATGTTTTCGGCTTTTCAAAGAATACCAGAATGAAGACAAAGGAATTCCGCCTAATAAACAGAGACCACATGGGTTATTGAAAATAATTGAGACGGTCGGTGGTACTTGAACAAAAAACAACAGCAGGACATTAACTTTCGACAGTTTATTGACAGTCTCAGTTACAATACCCAAACGTTTATGGAAAATTGGGAAAATATAGTAAACAATTAAACCGGCAAACCTTGTCGATTCTTCTTTAACCCAACTTATTTGGGTGAATACTCATATATATATATATATATATATATATATATATATATATATATCCTCCCTGAGTTTACCCATACGAATTACCTAGTTGTTCATAAACTATATATATATATATATATATATATATATATATATATATATATATATAGTGGAGTCTATTATCGTGAACGATAAATGAGGGTCAGCCGTGGATGTTGTCTTTCGTTTTACACATTTAAGCGTGCAAGTAGTGGCTACTGTGGGGGAAAGGCTTTTCTATAAAGATTTTGTAGCATGGTTGACAATAATTTCGACCTTCACAAACCAAAAGGGAAAAGTAGTGACGACAGCTGAAACAAGTAGAACCAAGGCAGTGCTTTTAGTTTAACCAAGACGAAATATTATTATTTGGTGAAAACAAACGAAATCTTTACATGTGTTTAGGTGTGGTGGGTCTTGGTGCCCGGAGGCGACTTCATTTGGTTATTTTCGAGGTAGAGAGGTCGGGTCATTTGTCAATTTCTTTCTAAATTAGTCATAGCCAATCAAAGAATGCGCTACGGAACAGATACTACTACTAGTAGTAGTAGAACTACTACAACATCATCATCGTATGTTCCGCACAATGTTGGTCCTATGGTGCATGAAAGTCTCAGCCTCTCAGTATATATATATATATATATATATATATATATATATATATATATATATATATATATATATATATATCCTCCCTGAGTTTACCCATACGAATTACCTAGTTGTTCATAAACTATCTATCTATCTATCTATATATATATATATATATATATATATATATATATGAGTCTCTTATCGTGAACGATAAATGAGGGTCAGCCGTGGATATTTGTCTTTCGTTTTACACATTTAAGCGTGCAAGTAGTGGCTACTGTGGGGAAATCAAGTAAGGGAAAGTCATATTTCATTTTTTTTCTTAGTGTATATATATATATATATATATATATATATATATATATATATATATATATATATAGATGTGTGATGGGCGTGTCTTTTTGTATGTGGATTTGTACGGGACTTCGATGGAATAGCAAATATATGAAAACTTGTAAAACTACTTGACACTTCAACCTAAACTTTTATATGTAAAAAATAATATATACCCAGAATAAATCCGATTGTTTGAATCTTAAAAAGCAAATTAGATTTCGTGAATCACTCGGATCGCATAATCCAAGCCAGATGGCCGATTCTAGTTGTTGTTGCAGATAAAAACAGAAAATCAACCACAAAGCATAATGAGGTCTGAAAAAATGAAATAGCACAATGATAGACATAAATATGGAATTTGCAATCTGTTGCAATATTGAGTTTGCAGTGTTACTACTCGTTAGATGAATACTGGGAACGTTCTGGAATAGCTAAAGAAATATAACATAAAGGAACTGGAAATCTAAGGATGAATTGAACTCATATAAACGATAGCGGTACTGAAAACATTCAAAACACGTAAAGTCCTGATGTATTTATGGCAATTCTTTCGTCTTTCTCATATCTTCCATTCATTTTCTTCCATATTTATAATATAAATTGAGAAAAAAAACATTATTGTCTGTGGCAAATAGATTCGCTGTCATTGATTATTCAGGGATAAATTAAATAAAACATATTCACCTACAAAATCTAAACTTAGAGTATTGGCGCAGCATAGTCTTTGTTCAAAAAATTAGCTTAGAACTTTGAAAACATCATTAAATATAATCCATTACTCTGAACAGCACGAAAGCCCTAATTTTATAAGATACTGTTATTCAAGTTGAATCGTTCGTGTCTGTGTCGACGGAATTATTCATTAATTAACGCCAAATTCATTGCAATAATGATCTTCGAATCTGTTAAATGTCATTATATCGATCTTATCTTCACGTCATTTTACCCTCTTTAGTTTTGTCATTGATTATGTTTTTTAAATTTACTCTAAAAATATTTTCCGTTCTTTATTGCTCGCATCCCTAAATATAATCAAGTGCAGTGCTCGTCCTAATCGACCCGCACTGAAATACCTCACAGGAGACCCATCAGGAGTAATGCGCATTGAAGATCGATAACCGTTTAATACGTATCTGTTGCTCTGAAGTGATATGTAATTGCTTGCTTTTAATACCTTTTAGGTAAAACAAGATGGTAGAATTGTAGCGTGTGGAAACGAACGACTAAATCTTCTAGTTTAAGAGTTTGTATTGATTGGTTCCGTAATTCAAAAAAAAAAAAACACAGGCGATGAAGAGATTTTTTAAAATCTCCATCTAATCTGTAAAGCTCAAAATATGGAGATCTATACGTAATCATGAAAAGTTGTTTCTCGGTACGCGTCGATGTATGTAAATATGATGAAAAACTTAGACAACAGAATAAAATGATTGTTTGTATCTATCCGTACATCCACTCGAACGAAATATGTTTCATGACTAGTTTTAAAATGAGAACACTCTGTAAATATTATAACTTGTAAGAAGCACTATACTCACTATGACTTTTCAGACAGAAATGATTGACTCTTGTTCCTATTGAACATTATATTCCCACCGGAGCTGAATATAATTGATATCAGTTATTTATAACAGATAAATATCTGTACAGGTTGATTATGAGGGCAACATATTCTTTGTATTACTCTATAAATTTATATAACACTTTACTATTTGTATGTTCTCCCATCTTGCTATTCATTGCTTTTGAAAGTGAGAATTAACATGTAAAACCGAATTTATTTACAATGTATTTGTTGCAAATTTTTTTACGGAGAGTTCAATAAATTATTAATGGGATATAATTAGCTCTTGTTGCACTGAGTCATTTGTCGAAATAGAAATAGATGTTTCAGTCACTTCACATGCCTGATAAATATTACTGTTTTCCTCTTTCCATGCTTTAAACGACAATGTCCTGTTTTTAGATATTGAATTGTTAGTTTAATATAAGTCCAGATCAGTTTGTTGCCGTAGCGTTAGTTAGCATGTTTGTTATTAATCTTTTGCGAATTCGTTTATTAATAAACGTCTTTGTGTCAGTTATAAATGCTTTCTTCAATTAACCACAATGATTGGGATAGTTTAGCAGAGGAAAGTGTACGAAATAATCTATCTGATTTCCTAGTTGCTGCGAGTTTAATCATTTAACCGGTTTACTTAAAAGTCTTATAATCTGGTTCAGTGGCAGAAACTGGAAATATATTCCCGCGGACTGAAATTCTTATAAATATACCGAGTATTTACCAAAAAAACGCGAGAATGCTAAAGAATGCTAAATGTTAAATCGAACAAAATTTGTCAATCTATAAAATAAAATGAACGATTCTCAAAATATGAAAACAATATTCACTCTACTTACATAGACTTGTGGACAGCAAGGTGATCTTTTAAATCCTACGCTAAAATCAAGGTTTCGATTCTCACACATTTCTCAAAATATACCGCATGGCTAACTGAAATATTATGAATTAGAATCAACTCGACTGCCTGAATTTAGGCGTGCCGCTCTATTGGCATCTAGGTCACACCTTCTTACTGTTGAAATAGTTACATTTAACTGCCATTCTACTCGAGCGGTTTCTTTTCATGCACTTCATGCCTCTGTAACCCCCGTTTACTTGCTTCCCTGATAACTACAATCTTCCAAAATGTAAATGCATCGTCAATCGCCATCTTACATCTTCTTAAATCACGTCCATATTTTGTCATTTCCTCAATCCTATATATACTCATTCTCTCCTCTCAATTTCACTCTCTGTAATCCTCCCCGTGAATTGTAGCTTGCTTGGGGTGAAATAATTAAAAAGAAAAACTCTTTTGGTGTGTTGAGTAGTAATCGAAAAAATACATCAAGAAATATGATCGTGATTGCCATCTTCCCTTGGTGTTGTTCTGCTGCATAATTTTCGTAAATTAAGTTGGAATTTAAAAATAAGTGCATTAATTACAGTTCTGTAATTTTCATACCACAATGATGTACCACACATACTAAAAATTAAAATAAATCAATGTCTCTTAACTTAAAGTAGATTGACCAAAAATGATTTATATTTGTTCATTTATACACGTGAAATTGCAACTGCGAAAGATTATACCCTCTTCTAACGGAATAATATGTTTTCAAGGACAAAAGCCCAAAAAATAAGTAGTATGTTAGTTTTTCAATTACGAGTTTATAAATATATTCCCTCATTGTAAATCTCTAAAAATTTTCTTTTAAACCGAATGCAAACTGAAGGCTTTCAATCTCAAATAAATATACAGCATTCAGTGAAAGACGCAATTTATTTTAATGCTTAATTCAATAGATTTTTAAAATTATCCATTTTTCGTTTTTATGTGACGTGTCCTTTCACGACGTGTGGGACAATAGCTCTGCAAGAAATCCTGTTTTTTCACACATAATCATTCTTGTTCTGCCATTCAATGGCTCATGAGTTTTAGGTACGTTTAATCCCTGTTACCGTCTGTCCATATTGTGTTCTGTACGTCCTGCGTGTTTCAAAGTTTACACACCCTCTTTATACGCTAGCAAAATATCCACTCTTTCTTTCTTAGTATACATTTCTAATTTGATTCCGTTTATCTAATACGTTACTTATACTTGCATGCTTCATCCATTATATTCTTAACATGAGTCTCCTCTATATCAGTGAAGAAATTGTCCTGATTTTAATTCCATACTTGGGGACTAATACTACATATCAATTCATTTTTCATATGTGGAATGCACCATTCACTATACCAAATGAGTTCGGGGTAACATATTCCATTATCTTTTAAAACACTTTCCAGATACCTATATCTCTATATTTGACTGATTTTCATATTTCTAGTAAGCGAGTTTTGGTGGTTGAACAACAATACATTATGTCTTAATACAACTGATGGTTATTCCATTCTTCTTTAGTAAGTAGTCTAGTAGTTCTTAATGTTTCACTTCTGTATCGACCATCAACATAGTGTCATATTCTGTTATTGAGAATTTGCCCACCGACAATAAATACTGGGACATTCATTGTAATTCACATTATAAGTGATGTCTAATTCTTCAATTCCTGCACAAGGATTTGAATTCACTTTTTATTACTATACTAGCAGTAGAGCCCGGCGTTGCCCGTGGATGTAACAGTAAGAGATAGATCAAGTATCGACTATCATAAAGACTGAAAAATAAAATTGACAAAGATTATTGTTTAAGTTTGACGGACACGCATGTCTTAATTAGATTATTTTTTTTGTATATTTTACGAATTGGTCAAACCCAAACTCAAAGAAAAACACTGTTTTCAATCGTTATGAGTCTACTGATTGAATAGAATTTTATTATAAACAATTGTCTTATAAATGGAATTTTTAAAGCATTCTGAATGTAAAAATAAAGAAAAAAGTGTGCAAGACAATAAGAAACACTACCTGCCAAAAAAAGTGAAGTTTTGTTGAAATCGATTGAAAAATGTAGGAAATCCGATCCCATATATAATTGAACACACACACAGAGAGAGAGAGAGAGAGAGAGAGACAGAGAGAGAGAGAGAGAGAGAGATACACACATTCAAACAAACAACCTGGGTTTTATAATAAGTATAACTCGATGAGTTGTGCCCTTTCATTCTCGCGATAGCAATGCCATTTCAAATTGATTTCGTGAAAAAAACAATTGTGTTTTTCCAATCTTTGGCGCTGTCAGAACCATCACAAAGTAATTTTACGTAGTCTTGTGAAGTTTTGTTGAAATCGGTTGAAAAATGTAGGAAATCACATCCAATATATAAACGAACAGACACACACACAACCTGGGTTTTATAATAAGTATGATTATAATTTGATATTTCAATTGCACCTAGAATTAGACCATTTTACTTTGGTTGAAAAAACGCGTCCACCAGAATGGTTAATGCTTGTTATTAAGTATTTCAAATGGTTGCTATGTATTTGGGCATCTATAGGTGATCATTAATTTTCGTAAATAAATTATGGTTATATTTTAATACAAATGTTTATAAGACATTATCTGTTAGCAAAACAACAAATCTAGTACATCATTTACGAATCTTAAATAACATTTGTTAAAAATAGATATCATGGTAAGGATAGAATTATTTTGCTGAAGGAAAACAATGTTACCAGTACTTAGTGTGATGGATCTGTACTCAGAAGAAAGAATTATCATTAAACAACGTAATGAAACTAGAATTAAGATAAGACTCGTTATAAATTAATGATATTTTGTAATAATTTGTCACACAACACCACTGCATGATATAGGAGTAGTGTTAGTAATATAATCCTTATCATGGCTAATAGGATTTTGTTAACGAATATTGCTACTTTTAGCGACTAATATACAATACTGATTATAATTAATATGAAAATATGCACAAAATTGGTATTTATACTATAAAACAGCTGGAAAATTAACGATTATATTAGCGGGATAGAGTTGAAGTAAATATGGATTAAAATACCTTATTCGAGTGAAGTTATAAAGATGTTGTCTGCTGATGTACATCTTTACGTAGTGTGTCTTTTCAGAATGTAAGCGATCATTGCCCTCGACATTTTTCTCTCCCTTATAGCTCTTAATAAGGTTTGTATTTTGCTACTTCTCTCAAACCCTGTTTTACCATACATGTACTCAAGCCCATTAAGTATGTTACAAACGTTTTTCATCTGTCTATCTTTCTGTTAATCTGTACCGTGAGTATCAGAATTTTTAAACCCTTTTTCCTTATTAAGTGTCCCAAATATTTCAAATGCCTCTTTCTGATGTTAGGTAATACTTTTCTATTTAGTTTCTATTTTCTCTGTTGTTGTTCAAATGTTCGATTCATGGTATCCACAGAATCTTTCTGCTGTTTCAACTCAGTTTTTTTTTTTTTTTTTATCTTTCAGGTGACTGTACAGCATTCACAGTTATATAATAGGAAATATATCAAGTAATACATCAATACTCTTTACTTTGTTTCTAACGAAGTTTTTCTGTCTCAGTGCTTTGCTTGGCTTTTCGAATTAATCTTTGGCCATCCAAATGCGCTTTTGGATTTCGGTGTCCTCAGAGCACATCCACAACATTTGAAATATTGTACTTGTTTTAACACTCCGCAGAAAATTATTTCACATTATTCGTCCCGATAATGATCTGAGCTCAGCTTTGTAAATATGAATATTCATCGATGATTGTTTTTTAAAATTATTTGCTAGTGGTGGTATTAAATAGAAGAGGAGTCAGTAACAGACTATAAATTTGGTCTTGGAAATGTCTATTTTGTATATTCCTTTTTTGGCTGGAAAGGCAGCATTTCGGCGGAAATTTCAAATGACCGTAGGTAATACAGCATAGCTCCAAACATATTCTCAGTTAGTTTAAATATTCCGTTAAGACTAAAGGAAGTTTTTAAAAGCTTGACGAACGTTGCATTGGGGTGTTGCTTTATATATCTATCTATATCATATTTCTATCTATCTATCTATCTATAAATATATACATATTAGGAAATCGATTAAATTCGACATATTTTATTATTTGTTTTAACGTTATTTTAATGGATAATCAAATCTGTGTAAAAGCTGTGTTTATTATTAAACAGTATATTTATTACATCTACTGGCCTGATTATTCGAGAAACCTTGTTTGAAAATACCCTTCTTCTAGCAGGATTCGAGGTATATATATATATATATATATATATATATATATATATATATATATATATATATATATATATATGTTGAAAATCCATTTTCGCATTGGAAACTGTTAACAAAATTTTTTTGATAACACAGTGAGTTCGTTAGTATTTTTCTTTAAATCACAAAATGTTTCAACATTGTATTCTACTAAGCATTGTTCATATAGTATATTATTTATAAAAATAATTGTTTAATACTGGTTACATTTGTATGTGCTTTTGCATTGTCGTCAATACATTTTGAATGAGTTTAGTTGCATTTTAATTAATTAATTTAATTAAAGAGTTGCTAATATCACTGACATCTTTTTTGCTTTATCGTTTTGGTTTTGTGAATTTCATAAAATTTTCTTTTGTTTTCATTGCAGACCCTTGCTCAGGCGCATTTGTGTTTGTTCAAAACTTACAGAGCTCACCTGCGATTTATACTCCAACTATACCGAACGGGGCTTAGTTACAGTTTCTGGGACAAGGTACATTATCTAGCGTGATCAAAGCTCACAACAAAGCTAGCATGCTGAACCACTTGTTCACGAAGACTTGTAACTTCGTGCTAGCACAACCACCGACGGCTTCCAAGGCTATCAAGGCTTCCATCTGCCCAATTCCACACACAAGCCTTGGGTCAACCGGTGGTATGGTTTTCAGGCAAATACAAATTTGCCACAAGCTGGGATCGACCCCTCCAGAGTCCGATAACATCAGGAAATCACAATCCTGACAAATCGAACGACGATGAACGTGTCTCATAATCTGGAAGCAGACGTTATAACCACTGGGCCACTATACATTGTTTGAATACATAGATAGCAAGATAAGGACAAATATGTTTTGTAAGGGAGAAATAATTTACTTGGAGCAAGAAAACAGGCAAGTGTGATGAACCATGAACGCCTACGTTCTGAAAGCATGTTGAATACTATAACTTTATATTTGCAAATGTTTGACAATAATAAAAATACTTATAATAACATGGCTGATATCTTGAGCAATATAGTCATTATTATAATGTAGCATGCATTGAGAACTCAAATAGAGGAACAAATGCCAGCCATTCTTCTGTTTTCTGTTTCATATCCTCAGTGCAGTCGCTTAAAGTTATTTTAAGTCACTCGCAGCTAATAACTTACTAAATAAGTTTGAAACGAAAGCGTCTAATTTACTATTGATTAATTAAAAAGCTAACGAAGGAAAAGACGTATTCGTCACAACAATAAGTACATTAACGACGGCCTTCTCCCCATTTATACTCACTGTCTTAATTCTATTAGCCGTATGATTGTTCCCTCCGACATCCATGGGGAATAAGCTGTAAATATAATTATTAAATACACGATGCAACAGTTGGATACCAAATAGTTGTTATCTATTATGCATGCAGGATAGATTAACGAATGGAGACTGACAAGTTTATTCCTACTTCAATGATTCTTTTTGATAATTTTATTCAGTTTTTTTCTCTAGAAATGGAATCACTTATTTTGGTTTTAAGAAAAGAATGCGCCCATTTTAAAACTTTTATTAGTAATCGGAATACCTGCTTGCATACACTCCAGAAATTTAAAGCATCTAGCTCTTCATATCTATATTAGTCTCTTTCTTTTCTTTCATTTTTCGTGAAAAGAGGGTGTATGTTGTTTTAAATCACAATAAAGTGTCTACTCACCAGTTATTTACTAACTGCTGATGAGATATGTCAATACGCATTGAAAAGAATGATTGCATTTGCGTATCGTTTTTACATGTTTTGATGTAATATCATAATATTGGTCTACTGATGGA
Source organism: Acanthosepion pharaonis (assembly GCA_903632075.3). Classification (NCBI taxonomy): domain Eukaryota; kingdom Metazoa; phylum Mollusca; class Cephalopoda; order Sepiida; family Sepiidae; genus Acanthosepion; species Acanthosepion pharaonis. The sequence goes on from CAHIKZ030000147.1 coordinate 2,263,126, forward strand.
TTGAGCCAACTTTTGAATTGAATTGTACGAACGTTTGAATAGGATTCTATTATTTCTCATTTCACATGGCAATATATATATATATATATATATATATATATATATACACACACACATATATGTGTGTGTGTGTACGTGTGCAGGTGTTTGTTTGTATGTGTGTGTAAAATTCTCAGAATTAATCTGTAGATAAAGACAATGTGTATAAAGGAAGGAGATACAATAGGAAAACTGTATGGAATTTAGCCGTCGCTTTTCGTTCAATGCGGACTTTCTCACTTGACAGACTGAGCATATATGTGCGTTTCTAAATTAATCTAGTAACAAACAGAGTTTAGTTTTTTGTTTATAGATACATGCTCCTGAAAAAATATTTTCGGTTAAGCCCTTTCGGGGAGAAAAGTGAATGTGTAAACAGTGATTATTACTACTGCTGATGCAAGACTCTTCGTAAAGACGAATCGAGTTCTCAGGTCATTGGCGTGTCTGTTTAAAAATAAATACGTCTAAACTCACTTTCATCCCTGCCATGCGCAAATGGCTTAGGGGTAAAATCTCCGAATGATACCAGATCATTCGTGCTTCGAACTCGGCTTGAGGTATTCGGATGTCTAACCACACTGATGAGCTGCGAAAAAGTCTGTCTGCGGATGACTTATATATAGGAAAGGTTCGTGTATCAAACATTTGTCACATTTATTAAAGCTTCATCAGGGAATGAAATAGGTTCTGATATTTTATTTTGTGTTGTTTGATTTTAATTGGTTAATTATGTGTAAGGCTCATTCGACTTTTAAAACAAAGTTATTATCATTTTTAGTGTTCCAAAATCTAGGAGAGACGATGCATGTATCTTAAATTTCAAGAAATACATGAAATCCAGCCCTACCTGAAAAATTGTAAATATATATATTATGTAAATATATAATAATTTTAGCTTATCTATATAGGATTCAGATGATAATTTATAATCGTAAGTAGGTGTGTTGTACATGTGTGTGTGAGCGGGTGTATATGTATAGTAGACATTATGTGTGTTAGTTTTTCGAATGTTGATTTAGGAACGTGTTTACGCACATACCGTTTGTTTTAGGTAAAACAATTTTGGTTTCTATAAGAAAGGATTCAATAAATTTTGATTATGTAATATCATTTTTTTGTCGTTGATTTATAGTTGGTAATACTGTTATTAGTTGACTCTGGAAGTACTTTTTAAAGACTTATGCACTTTTTTAATTATGACGACATTTGTAAAATCATAAATTTGATCAGTTTTCTCTAAACATAAATACCTTTTATATTCGTAGATACGGGCTTTTAGATCTCGTCTTTCCGAGATTAATTATTTTATATTGTAAACAATTTATTTGGTAAGTAACTGCATCTGATTTGGGGTTTGGCTTATTTTTCTTCCGAAATATAACATCGATTTTCTTGGACATGGTGGTAAATATCCTTGTATTCGGGATGACTAAGTTACGTCCTAGTTTATTAGAAAGATTCTTATGAATTTTTTATTTTTATGTAAAAAGTATCATTGCGGATGTCTAGTTTAGATATTTTTGATTTTGTAAACTTGTTTTCTAGCGTTGAGGAAGAAATTATGTGGGTAGTAAAGGAGTCAACCTTATCTTCAACCTTAGGTGTTCTAGGCTACACACTCTAAGGGATCTGAAGTAGAATCCTATGAATAATCCTGAATATATTTTTTTTTTGATTTTAGTGAGAATAGAAATTAATTAGATCGTTTTTGTTAGTGGGCTTATAATAAACATTAAAATCTAAACTGATATTGTTATGTAATAATCAGAATTCGAAGAAAAATAGAGATTTGTTTATTTCAAATTCAAGTGTGAATTCCATAGTAGGTTGAACCATATTGTTTCGTTATTATGTCAAAAGATATTTATTATGAATATAAAATAAAAAAAAGAATAAGTTATCTATGTATCGTAGTTAAGTGAAGTTTTTACGTATGATATGTTTCAATTAACTGGACTCTAAAAATTCTAGGAAAAGCAGGGATACAACTAATAGATGATCATATAGCTAATAATCCGGATTTTATTGACTGAATCATTTGTTGAAAGTGACGAAACAGTATTAGTCATTAATTTAGAATGCATAAAAGTAAAAAAAAAATTCAGAATTTCTTTCTTGTGCTCTCCAAATATCTTTTTAATTAAACTGAAGAAACATGTTAGATTGATAAACGTTTCCTATTAAGTCATTATTATCATTCTGTCGGATTCCAATCCATGTTTGATTCCAACTCATATATACGTATATTTATCTATGTAGGTATGTATGTATCTAAATATGTTTTCTCTCTCATTCTCTCTCTCTCTCTCTCTCACTATACATACACACACACATATATATATATATATATATATATATATATATATATATATATATATATATATATAATCAGGATCATTTATTGCCTGGTGATTCATATATATTTATTAATTGCATATATATATATATATATATATATATATATATATTAAATAGTAATTTAATTATTTTCCACCAAAATACAATTAATAAATGATATGAATCACCAGGCAATATATATATATATATATATATATATATATATATATATATATATATATATATATATATATTATATTGACATACTCAATTATATATAGATATATAAATATATACAACTATAGGATTGGTGTATACGGAATGAATTCCAATAACCATCAAATACTATTCCTAAAAGTGTTCTCAATAGAGAGTACAGAATATATAATTATTTATTCGAAAGTTATAACATAAATATGTTATAAAATCACTACAAAATAGCTAAGTAAGGCAACATAAAGTGTTTAATAGACATGTCATGTCGGAGTTATTTATTTAAATCGGTTTAATACATATATACCTAAGACTGTATCGTCAGAGATATCACGATGTACACTTTAATAAATGCAAACTAGGATTCAGTATTTTCTTGGACATCGCTAATTCCAGTCTCGGAATGTATTGCTTTGTTTTTTAGTATCTGTCTGTAACAATGATATTTCCGCTGTAAACAATGGGAATTTGAAATCTGTCTTTGCCAATATTCTTCAAAGTTTCGAGATATTTTCTGGATTTCGCACTACTTGAGAATCTCCCAGACAATGATATTCCCTTAGTTTGGCGTTCGCTATCGGAAAAGTACTAAATCTCCATCGAGAAGAACGGATCAAGAGCACGAAGAAATAAGAAACCGGACAAAAAATGATGTCATCAAGTAAAGAGATCATCACGGGGCAGGTGGAATCTAAGAGATGCAGAATGAGGCAAAATGCATATCGTATCAGAATGGAAATCATAAGTGGGTCTTTTTTTGAAGGAAATTATACGATAGTTTCGGAACTATCAGCCTTGAATACATCGGATATGAATTATCAATGAAAATCTTGTTGCTGGCAGCCATGTTTCAAAGATGTCATGGAATACGGTGTCAAACAAAACTTCTTTTGGAAAGCGAAGGAAAAGAATACGACAAGTAGGAAAAAGAACCTGATTTGGAAAGAAAGACAAAATGGAAACTTGAAATGATATGAGTAAACACAAATAGAAAATATTATCAACGGGAAACAAAATGAAGATAAAATGATGAACAAGAAATAGGAAGCAACAAACGAAGAACAAAATAAAGGGAGATCATTATTTCTAACAGGATAAGTAAACTTAGAAAACGAGACGAGTTAAACAACGGTAAAACAGCATTTTTTAAAATTGAAGGATGTAAGAAAAAACTTGCTAAGTACTTTCATGTTTTATAATTTTAAAGCATATGGGAAGCAGTAGGCAGAAGTGTTATTGATAGTTATAGTCTATCTTTAGAAATGCTGATAATCATTTCATATTTATGACGAATTTGTTAAAATTATTGATGAATTTAAGTTACTACGAGCTGTTTTTTTTTTTCTTTCTAACAGAAATTTAAGTACCTGGACGATTATTTTTGCCCTGTTCGGAGGTTTTTGGTGCTTTTTGCTCTGTTCAGAGATTTATTGTGATCACACACACACACACACACACACACACACACATATATATATATATATATATATATATATATATATATATATATATATATATATATATATATATATATTAGTAGTCGTAAAAATCTTATAAGTATAAGAAATTATACTCGTCCAGAATACCTTCGCTGTCTTGATTTGCGAATAAGCAGACCAATACCAAAAGGAAAAAAGGTATAAAAAAGAAAGAACATGTTAGCCGAAAATAACCGTCTAGCATCCAAGGCCAAAGCCCAAAGAAAAAAAAAACCGATACGAGAATGCAAAATAACTAAATAAAATGCTCCGTGCCGTAACTAGAGATGACCGAGTTAAACCTAGAGAGCCAGACAAACCTACCAAGGTTTCACCTAAGCCTTCCCTGACGATCCGCTTATGTGAAACCTTGGTAGGTTTGTCTATCTATCTATCTATCTATCTATCTATCTATCTATATATATATATATATATATATATATATATATATAAAGTCTGATGATCCAGAACCCTGTTAAAGGGGTTACGGTGAAATAGCTTATTACATGGAATCTTAACGTGGTCTGTTTTTTATTCAAACATATCTGCTCTGAATTTTACATTGAGCTCTCTGGATATCATCCTCCTCGTGTCTACCCATACGGATTACCCAAGTTTGCATAAACTAAATATATATATATATATATATATATATATATATATATATATATATATATATATATATCAAATATGTGGTGCAATTTAATTAATATTACAATGAATCATTCATAGAAAAAGTAGATTAGTAAAGTTAATGATATAAAATGGTGAAATCCCTCCGCTGACAAAATTTTAAAGTTGCATTAACCTACGAAGCACTCGTGGAATTTTATGATCCTTGTTTTTAAAAATTATAAGCTGTATAAGGTCTTTCTTTAATTCGCAATAACTTTCATCTGTACATTCAGTTATCTTCAAACATGGAAATTATTTTGTTTTTGTTAAAATTCAAGAAGTATACGAGGCGAAAAAATATAATGCGAATCGAAATATGTCATATTTTTAATGTGTTATTGTTGACGGATATATACTTTTGGACCGTTGTTATGGGGCCTTACCCATAATAAGATAATGGTCAACTTCATACGTAATAAATACTGCGCCTCAAGAGGAAGCAGGGAGTTCAGTCCGAAGTCGCGCGGCCGGCTGACCAGCTGATCGGTTGAACTCTCTGCCTTCGGGTGGGGAGGAACCCGAACGAGGCTACGCCGAAGGGCGGAGTCTCTTTCGGAGAGGTAAACCGACCCTGAAACCGTTTATACGGGCACAAAGGGCATATTTTGTCCGAGCCCACGGGCTCGGAGATCCCACGTTAAACCGGCCTTGTGCCACATGATGCCCTCGTGTTGGGGTGACTAAATACTGTTCAGTCTGAAGTCGGATTACTGGCTGACCAGCTAATCGGTTGAACTGTCTGCTTTCGGGCGGGGAGGAACCCGAACAAGGCTACGCCGAAGGGCGTAGTCTCTTTCGGGGAGGTAAACCGACCGTGAAACCGTTTATACGGGTTCATAGGGCATATTTTTGCCGAGCCTACGGGCTCGGAGATCCCATGTTAAACCGGCCTTGTGCCACACAATGCCCTCGTGGGGGGTACTAAATACTGTTCAGTCTGAAGTCTGGAGTGAAGTCAGTCAGAGCGAGTCAGTCAGTCGAGTCAGAGGCAGTCCGAAACAGTGTCGCATTCAGACAATTACTAATAAACCTGATTGTTCGTACTAACACTTTCTACTTCTCTTTATATATTCTTGTTTGTAATATATCTGTGTTATTCCATATACTTGTTCGAGTTATTCTTTATTGGTTTTACCTTGGAATTTTCACCGTGGTACAAGGAACCGGACCATAATAATCGTGCAGTCGCATCACTCGATGAATGTTATTTCCTTGTTTTTAAAAATATTAAGCTGTATAAAGTTTTCTTTAATACTAAAGATGACTGAATGTACAGTTGAAAGTACTTGCGTATTAAAGAAAAAACTTAATTGCATTTATATTTCTTCTTATACTAAAAGAATTAACTTAACGATAACAGTCATATGTCTTTCGATAAGTAAGTACTGCATTAACGCTAAGACCCTGCCAGTCTACAATGTACAGAAGAACATCTCATCTGTTATGTGAGCACTACAAGATATCATGTGTCATATGTCCTCGGTTTCAAATGACCATAGATGAAACGCCTCTTGTGATTAGGCATAATGCACAAAGATGGAGGATATCAAACACAAATGGAGATAATGTCGATTTTTCAAGTACATATATCTCAAAACTTATTCTTAGAGGTAGAATAACTTTTTTGTCGCTAATACATAGTTTAGTATCAACTAAAAGCAAGTAAAATGTGTGTGAGAAGCAAATACATTCTCCAACCGAAGTAATATAAATGTATCGAAGTAAAATTTATAATCCCATATCTCATCATGTAACTAGTATCGTGGCGATCACTGTCACGCGCAATCCACACAGATCATTTTCGCAAATTACTTCCTAAGTCGTTTTTTACCAATGGATATCTACCGGATAAAAGATATAGATATCTTATAAAAAATTTGGCAAATATTTACGTATATATATATATATATATATATATATATATATATATATATATATATATATATATATATTTATGTGTGTGTGTGAGAGAGAGAGAGAGAAAATATATTGTTTAAATTTTATATAGTTTAAATAGCATATTTAGCCATAAAACTCGCAAAACCCATCAGTCATATGCCCATAATTACTCCCAATCTCTCTCCTCTCTCTCTCTCTCTCTCTCTCTCTCTCTATATATATATATATATATATATATATATATATATATATATATAAATATGAGTGTATATATATATATGCGTGTGTGTGTGTGTGTGTGTGTGTGTGTGTTTCCGGCCGTGTGAATGTGTGTACATCTCTCTCTCTCTCTCACTTTCTCTCTCTCTCTACTCCACCCCCAGCAAAGAAGTTGCGACTGCTTGGCCCCACACTGTCCGCTGACCTGAGATGGAACAATTGCCTTGAATCAATAGCTTCATCTACCGCAAGGAAATTTCGTTCTCTGTGTCGAGTCTGAAAGTTTTTTCTAGCCTGAGTACATCTTTAAAATCTATAAATCAACCATTCGCTCTTGCGTGGAATATTGCTGTAATATATGGTCTGGAGCCCCCGTTGTTTGTTTTAGGTTCCTCGACAAGATCCAGAGACGGATATGCAATGTGGTTGGCCCTTATCTAGCATCCAGTTTACAGTCGTTCAATCAAAGACGTGCCGTCGCATCCCTCTGTCTTTTCTATAACTACTTTAACGGTAACTGCTCCGACGAGCTATTTTCGCTTGTCTGAATGTATTTAAATGTGCCACTAGGTCACCATCTCAGTTCCACCCTTTCACTGTTGACACGGTTAAATGTAGCTTTCTCTCCTACTCCAATAGCTTCATGTCTCACACTTTTCGTCTGTGGAACTTTTTTCGTCTTACTTGCTTCGCTAAGTGCTATAATCTCCAATTATCCAAATGCAATGTCAATCGAAATATACAGATACCTTCAACTATTTCTCGTCCTACGCTTGATCCTTTCCCCTTTCATGTCTCTTTACTGTTGCTCCCACATTCGGTAACCCCTTGCGTTCTATTGGCACGCCCACCTTGCTTCGGGTGAATTTTTTTAAAAAAATGCATGTGTGTATGTACGCGCGAACGCACGCGTGTGTTTGTAGGACGTATAATTTATCCGAAACAAAAATGAAGATGCTGACACAAAAGTTTCGCCAAGAGTGTCCGTCCCCCTCTAGCTTTTCCAGATTAGAATAAAAGAAAGTCAAGAAAAATTCATTGAGATCTCGGAGGATAATGAAATTAAATTACCTTATCCAACGTCCACGTCCTACTATCAGACCCAAGAATGTATTTGTCGGTTTATCTTTTATATATATATATATATATATATATATATATATATATATATATATATATATACTGGTCTCTGCATTTAAGTATTGAATTAATGTTTAAGCTTACCTTTTAAGAGTTAAACGATAATTCTTCTGCGGCCACTTAATTTTAACTCAATTTGATATATGCAGATCCATATTTTCCCCCACAAAAATATTTTTATTTCTTGCGTGTGAGAACAAGGGACAATTTTTAAGATAAAATTAATATAATGTAAAGATGGGAAAACATAAATTAGAATTAGTTATACAATAAAATTTGTAGAGTTAGAGAAAAAAATACTAGTAAAACCTATATTATGGAATCTGTATGAATAAATGCAAAATTGGAGTTCAATTCTACCAAGAATTCTGAGATAAAATAGCCCAGATCTACTTTATATTAAATTGGTATTTACTCGACCCCACCACGGACCCGCATTCTGGAACAAAGATCAGTTTAATGTCGGAAGCCGCAGCGTGTACACCCGGGCTAGGAACAAAAATCCCTCCAGCCATGATAAATAAACCTGTTACAAACTTCTCGAGAGTACTTTATATTTACTCACTCCTATACCCCACGGGGTCAGGATGTGACAAAAAAGCGCGTAAACCCGGGCGAGGAACAAAAATTGCACATCTCTCGAAACCGCTGGTATTGCTAACCTCAATGCGAGTACCGATCCCTTACTCTCGAACAATCAGAGGGGTGACCTCGGGCCAGTGACCCCCAGGGCTGTGCACCGCTCAGTATACTTTTACTCAGTTGCCACTGTCTTGATGGAGACGCCCCTGAATGCACTCTGCCCAAACACTGAGACGTAACCAAGAGATGATCAAAAATCCTCTTACAATTACTCGAGAGCAATTTACACATTGAAATAGCAATATCTGTATTATATATTATCTACTTTTAGGCACTTTAATTTCAGTACACATTTTTATGTGTTTATTTTTTTTAAAACTCGTAACTTGAAATTTATTGAAAGAATTTCGAATATAACCTACCTGAAAATCACCGGGTTCTTTAGTAATTAATCTTATAAACAGTAGAAACTTATTATATTTATTACTAAATTGTCACGAAGTGATGTTTACTCTATTGAAATCAGCAATATAAAGGTTATGTGTCATAAAGCCTAAAGTATGCGGAACCCATTGAGGATCGTACATACTACTCAGTTATAATGTTCTAGAGAGACAAACATGCTAACCATGAGTCCTCGTCGAAGTGTCAAATCAGTGTTGTAATGTGACGTGAAAAATTTGGAATAGTCGATATAACATGATAGAGATTTTTTTGTAGCAGATGCGAATTCATTTTTTATCGAAAGTATCGCATTTATTATGAATTAACATGATAAACTGGATTATCTGAAATCTTTCACTTGACTGAATAAATATAGATATGTTTTCAAATCAAAATTCATTTTCTATGAATTAATAGATATTAACTGACATTTTCTACAATACATCTTTTAAATGTAGCTAAATAATTAAGTTCCTGTTATATAATTTTCGTTATTTTAAGCGTTTAATCCTAATTATAGATATTCAATTAAGATAAATGGTTGCAATGTTTCATAGCTTAACACAACGCTATACCTTTGAGTGCAGTAAAACAGTATTATTTTCTCAGTAATTTTTCAATAAAGTTGAAACTCTCAGGAATAGATTTAATTGACCAAGCCATTAATCTATTTCTGTCTGTCTGTCTATCAATCTATCTATGTATATCTACGTATATGTGTGTATGTGTCTGTGTTTATCTAAGCGGAGAACTCGACCTCATTATTACGAATATTTTAATGCACTCAAAACATATAAGGTTTCTCATCTGAGTTCTACTTCTGTACCCCAGAGGGACAGATTTAGCACGTAATTACATCCAACCCTGTTAGGTTTCACTTAATCTATTACAATCAGAGTAGGTGGTAAGAATTTGTCCTCTAAGCTTTTAATTGTTTTTTTTTTAAATTTTTTTTTTATTTTGCCATACCAGACTTCTTCATCCTGCTTTACGAAGAGGGTTATTTTTAGGGTCATTTGAGCAATCCCCACTGTATTTTTTAGGATTATTAAGAGGTAAATTAAATGTATATATTTCTATATTTATACGATAGAAAATAACTTTCTATCATATATGCGGGTCATTTTATTTTCTAAGAATTATGATAGTGTAATGAAACGACTGGAACTTGCTTAAGGAGATGAGTATGTTATTGAAATCATTGAGCGTTATTATTTATGAACTCCGACAATGAATATAATCCAGAGACTTAAAGGTAGCTTGCTTTCATGCCAGACTGTTTTAAGCACAATAGATATATACGTTACCTCCGAAAACACAGTTACGTTTAAATTTGAACTAAAATTATTTCATGAAAAACCAAAAACAGAAAAAAACATCAGTGTTAACTAATAAAATGCAAATATTTTGAAAATAATATACACAGAATATAAAAATTGCGGTTGATAATTTTACAAAATAATTTTTATTTTATTCTTCTATTGTGTATTTTCTTTCATGTTCTTGGCGATCACATGTCTCCACAATTTTCTTTCCTTGTTATAAATTTTGTCTTTTTGCTATTTTCCCTAAGCCCTGTTCTGGGTAACATTTACACGATTCCATTAGGTACCTGTCTATATTTCTGAGCTGAGGTATTATGTACACTATTTGCACTATTCGGATTATTGCCCTCATCTTTGTTGCCATATTTACTACAACGTTCCACTCGTTGTACGCTCCGGCCTTCTTCAGGTGGTTGGAATATCGAATTGAAGCTTTCTAGTTCCTTATATACACATGGCACAGTGAATAAAGGCGTTCCAGTAACAGGAACTAAATGTTTTGAGTTCAATACCTTGTTAAGACAGTGGAGAACTTGGAGAGGTGAATTAACAGGAGATAACTGATAAATGATACCATTAGACATGACGCGTTGTACTAGAAGAGGTACTACTCCAGCGAGCGAAATAAATAGTTCAGTTCGATATTACCATCACCTGAAGAAGGCCGGAGCGTACAACGGCCGAAACGGGATATATATGGCAACAAAGATGAGGACAAGTCCGAATAATGTAAATATTGCCCATTAAGTACGTTACTGGCTGTTTTCTCTGTCAGTTTTGCCTTCAATATATCCTGTGAGTATCAATTTTTCTAAGTCCTCTTTCTTCATTATGTGTCCTAGATATTTCTACTGTTGCTTTCCGATGTTAATTATAAGTTTCCTTTTTGTTTCCATTTTCATGAAAGCTCCGCCGTTGCATCTAACTAAAGTAACCTTTTTTAAAAGATATATTTCCTCTTATTAGAATTCTATAATAATTTTTATAGTATAGTCACCCTTGTGAGTTATATGGCAGTAACGACAACATAGAGAGAAAAGATAAATTTCAATTATCCGGTAGCATAGTCGGAAACGACGAAATTTTCGATCCAGAAATCACATGTTAGATTTCTGAAGAAACACATTCAATAATGTGCATCTTTCACAAGGAAATCATCAGTTCGATATAAGTTAAGATTTTAGAGACGTTCAATCATTCAAGAATCTGTACAAATGTTTTTACTTTTTAAGCGATTTTATCATTTTTACTGACGGTATATTGTACCAAGAATTATTCATTTTATTCCACTTTCACTGTCAATATTAGGACAGTTGAATGATATTAAAAAATGATAAGTTACTAAAGTGTGTTTATTTCAAAAGCTCCTAATGAAATCGAAGGAAAAATATTTTTAACATATGACAAATTCCAGCAAGCCAATTTAACATGAATATATCGTAGGTAGTTTCTTTAGGTAAATAATGAAGACAATAAGACAAAGTTTTGATTTATTACTTGCGTTATGGACATTTTTGTTTGTAATCTTCGCGTTGTCGTACTATTCCATAAAGAAACATATTTTCTATGATATTATAATGAAGTTTCAGTCTAAAATATTTGTTAATTTAACATTATGAACAATTCCTTGGTAATTGCACATGGAAATAAGTTCTTTTATAAATTAAATGGCAACTTCAATCTGACTACAGGGATAATTCAGCACTTACAACATATCTATACACTTAATGAACTCAAAAGGAATATATACATACATATGAACATAAATATATATATATGTATATATATATATATATATATATATATATATATATATATATATATATGTGTGTGTGTGTGTGTGTGTGTGTTTGTGTTTCGTTCAAGAGTTCGTTGTGTGTGTATGTAAATGGGAATTCTAGAGAGAAATGTAACTTTCTAATGAACTTAATCACTTCTCAAAATCTTTCTCTTATAAATTAGGTCTAAAAGCAAAATTAATGATTCCTTAGATATAAATGCTTGCTTCCAGATGAAAAAAAGAATTGACAGCAGTTTTTTAGGAAAATTATTTTTTACTTCTCTCATCCGAGGAGAAAATATGTCTGAAGAGAAGACCCATTTAGTTCCTTTGTAAAGAACCGTTTGATTTTTTTTTTAAATCACATTCATATAAGTAAGTAAATAATTCTAATTGCAGAAAAAATGATAAAAATAAAAAAAGAGACACTTTCCGGTGATTGAATCCTTTTGTAACTGAAATTAACATTTATCCTATTTATAATCGATATATCTATTTAGCTATCTGGGTTTCAACACACACACACACACACACACACACACACACACACACATATATATATATATATATATATATATATATATATGTATATGCATATATACATACATATATAGTTATTAGCCTAACATTAACAGAAGAACGATGTACAAGAGAGGCTTACTCAAAAAAGTTGAGATTTTTTTTATTGAAGTAATTTTAGTGAAGTAATTTTGAGAAATATAAGGCGAAACACTAATCAGACATGGGAACTTGAAAGATGACTAAACTGCCTGATTTGTTTAGCACCAGGTACACACAAGCCCGCGCAAACACACACGCATACACTCACAAACACACACATAAATACCCACACAGGCATATATATATATATATATATATATATATATATATATATATATATATATATATATATATACGTGTGTATGTATGTATGTATGTACGTATGTATTCTGAAATATCTTCCCCTGATTTTTCAAGTAGATTTTACTTCCGAGTAAGATTTTTAACGACATTGACACGGGGCGTGCTGTGTGGGCGTAAATGAAAGACATTAACAATTTGGAAGAAATCCATTGCGTGTAAGGCGTTCCGCGAAGCATTTTCCTTTTTCAAATATACTTCCACGAAAACCTAGATAAGTAAAATAATTTATAAATCTAAAAAAAAAAGGAAAGCGATGCAGGCGAAAATTACTTGTTCAAATAATCGCCGTGGAGAATTGGAAGGAGAGAAAAACCCATTATAAGTTAGTTTTCATTAAAAAAATCTTAATGCAAGCACCAATTTGTTCTCAGATACTTACAAGATATGTATGCACTAATATGAACACGAGCAGCCTGTGCAATAAACCGTGTGTTTCCGTTGAAATTTACTAAGTTTATCATAGTTTGGCACAAAACAACATTTATGAAGCACCCAAGGATATTACTTGAACAATATTATTCACCACTGTATCTCAAAAAATGCAAAAGTCTGTCATTCGAATGTTTGTTGAATATTTTTGCCGTATATGGTCACGTGATTCTAATGTGCTTCTCAAGATTATTGTATAAAATTCAGAGATATTTTTGCAATACAATCAATCTTGAACAGGCATTTCGTGTCCAGTCACTTTCTCACCAGCGTAACTTTGTTTCCCTCTCTCTCTCTGTTCTACAAAGATTTTCATGGCAACAGCTCAGATGAGCTATTGTCTCTGTTGCCATGACTACATGAATTTAATCGCTCGACTAGATTGGCATGTTGGGCCACCCTTTATTGTTGAACTTAAAAGATACAATCACTATTTCAACATTTTTTTTCTCAGATTTCTCACCTGGAGACTCCCTTCCGACGTTTTACTTCCTAAATTTCTACAGTCTTCAAAAATGTTAACGCAACGTCAATCGCCATATTCTGTTTTCTAGAAAAACGTTTTTTTTGTCTTTTCCTAAATTCTCCATCTTATCATTCACTTTCACTTTCACTCAATGTAAAGCTCTGCATTACATTGGCAATGTCTGCTTACTTACGGTGAAGCGATTATCATATATATATATATATATATATGTGTGTGTGTGTGTGTGTGTGTGAAAAGTGTATATAAATATAAATAAATATATATATGTATAATTATTTATATATTATATATGGTACTTATTAGAAAGCGCTCAATATCAGAGATAGAGCTTACATATTTGGTTGGATTGATGTGAGTTTGTGACCCTGGGTTTCACGCTTTAGCGAGCGTTTGTCTGACGA